>ML492711.1:5072-30081 GCA_005239535.1 Nicotiana rustica
GGTTTAGAGGTTGGATTAGAGATAACGATACCTCGGGTGCAATCTAAAGTGAACTCTAATGCAATCTAGCTAGCGTAACTTGAGAGAGTGCGTCTAGTAAATTATCATAATTACTTGAGAGAGAAAATTATGGTAGATAGACTGTTAGTGATTGATAGAGATAATTAATCAAGTTATATGAAATGTCCAAGAAGTAGTTCACCAACGGGGGAAATCATAACCTTAGACCTTTATCATAATTGTTTACAACACATTGTTAGTAATTGTTAGTTATTATTATTGTCAGTAGAATTAGTTAAACATCACCAATTTATATTAAAAAGTCTTGAGAGAATTGATTGAGTGAAAGTTGCATATTCTAAAGCCTGATTGATACGTAAATTCCCTGTGGGATCGACTCTGGGCATAATACCCCAGATTATATTTGCAACGCCCGCTTAGTCTTTTATTAGACATAGTTGAGCGTGATCATGACCACAGAAATAGCCCTCAGGGGCTTGCGTTTTTTGACTGTGTATGCAACCAGTATGTGATCCACATATCTGTTCTACGGTCGCCTAATGCACTGCATAACTTCCCTTCGCAAAATTCCAAGGTGGATATGCAGCCTGCAAAGCGATTATGCGATCACATAATTGGGCCGCATAACTGGCCTCAAAATTGGCCAAATTTTTTGCTTCATTCTGTGGCCATTATGCAATCCGCAGAGTGATAATGCGGCCGCATAATGGGCCGCAGAAACGCGTTCTTCTGCGAAACATTTTCCTCTAAGTCCGTAAAGTACTATTCAATCCAAACCTGGCCTCATACGGAACATATAGCTAAGAAGGAATATCTTTACATTAGCTGAACAAGTGATACAAAATTTAGGGAAAACAACTTCATAGAACTATTACATGGCTATTCAAACAAATAAGGGTACTTCTTTTTCATTTCATTCTTGGCTTCCTAAGTAGCTTATTCGACTTGCTAGTTTTTCCATAATACCTTCACGGATGCAATTTCTTTGTTTCTCAACTTTCAAACCTGCCTATCAAGAATAACAATCAGAATCTTTTCTTATGACAATTCTTCATTAACCTCGATGGTCTCAACCGGCACAATGGCGGACGGATCTCCAACTACCTTCTTCAACATGGACACATGAAATACCAGGTGCACTAATGACATCTCAGGTGGCAGCTCAAGCTTGTACGCTACATGACCTATCATTTGAATGATTCTATATGGCCCGACATACCTCGGACTTAATTTCCCTTTTCGTTTCCAAACTGCATGATCCCCTTCATGGGAGATACCTTCAAGAACACCCAATCATATTCTTTGAACTCTAAGTCTCTGCGACGAACATCCGAATAGGATTTTTGACAACTCTTAGCAGTTTTCAACCTCTCTTTTATGATCTTAACCATCTCCATAACCTGATGCACAAGATCTGGTCCTATTAGTTCAGCTTCACCAACCTCGAACCACCCAATCAGCGATCTACACCTTCTTCCTTACAAGGCCTCAAACGGCGCCATCTGAATACTGGCATGGAAGCTATTTTTATAAGCAATTTTGTATAAGCGGAAAATGATCATCCCAGCTACCCTTGAAGTCAAGCACACAAGCACGCAACATGTCCACAAGCATCTGGATAGTCCGCTCTCCTTGTCCGTTAGTCTATGTATGGAAAGTCGTGCTAAGATTTACGTTTGGAACACATAGTCGCCCTTGGTATCGTAATGTACCATCATCCATGTCAAGAGAAAAAGCCGTAATCTTATGTTTGAATCCCTTCCCTCTGCTGCACCAACACTGGATCATTATATTGCTTCTCCTTGACCTCTGTGACAAGCGATGATTTCGCTCTATTCCGCACAATCACTCCCCCTTCATTAGAGTCCGCAAGACGAACTCCCAAATTGGCCAAATGTGAACCTCCCAGGCCAAGGGCCTTTGACATGCCTTCAAGTGAGCCAAACTACCCATAAATTTCCGACTAAGAGCATCCGCCACCACATTAGCTTTACCTGGAAGAATTTCTAATATTATAACACATAAATCTAATCTCGACACCACGAAGTCCTGAGTTTCTAGGAAATCTTTTACGGGGCCTTACACCCTTGGCACAACTGCTCGAACTCGGTACACAACGCATCCTTGAGGTTCTGTGGAACGAACTCCCTCAGAAAAAGATCAGTGAACTAGGCCTAAGTAAGTGGCACTGCGCCTGCTGTCCTACTATCCTCATATTCCTGCCACCATCTATATGTTGGCCCTGTATTTGGAAAGTAGTAAGGTCGAACTCACTCGACTCCAGTATGCCCATAGTGCGGAGAATATGGTGACACTGTTCTAGAAAATCTTGTGTATCCTCAGAAGCTGTGCCACTGAAAGTAGGAGGACAATACTTCTTGAACCTTTCTAACCTCTTCTGCTCCTCCTCTAATGCCACTAGCATAACCTCGTATTGAATCGCAATTATGGGTTACACCAGCATTACACCCGGAGCCTGATCAACATGAGCTTGCTGCTCTAGAGTATGGACGGTAGTAGTCTGAGTTCCTCCCCCACCTTGAGAAGTATCTGGTGCAACCAGACTTAATCCCGCTTGAAACAAGGTACCAAACATGCTCTGGAAATGTGCCAAAATATATTGAAGTCCAAGGATAGCAACAATCGCTTTAGGTGCCTTTTACCCAATCGGAGCTACTAATGGCTTCTCAACTGCTGCTCTAGCTGTAGAACATGCTCCTCCTAAGCCTCTACCTCTGCCCGGCCTCTCAAGGCTCTAGTAGAGGGCACGGTTATATGATTATCCGATCTGCTAGAGCGTGTACTCACCATTTATGAGAGAAAAGAAAGACAAATGCTCAAACTTAGAAATCAATAAATCCACACGATAAGGAGTGAAAGAAGTGAAATTTTCTAAAGAGTTCCGTAGTGTCACGACCCAAAATCCATAAGGTCGTGATGGCGCCGGACACCACTGTCAGGCAAGCCAATCATTAAATGGTTAAGTTAAAATTCCTGTTTTAGCATTTTTAAAATCGTTACTTTTCTCGTTATTACATAATAACTGAATAAAATACGCTAGGTAAATACGATAGTTTAATATTCCATTTTAATAAAATACATCCCAAATACATCCCAGAACCCAGTGTCACAAGTGCATGAGCAAATTTCTAAGAATTAAACAGATACTACAATGCTTGTCCGAAATACAACTGGACAAGGGATTTAAAATAAAAATAAATACATCCGAGGGAGACTCTGTCAGCTGCGGATCGCCTCCGGAAGATGCAGCTCGCCTAAGTCTCCAAGTCAGCCACATCGTTGTGTCAAGTGGAGCCACTAGCTATGAATGTACCTGTGCAATAAAAATGCACAACAAGTGTAGCATGAGTATGAAAACAACGTGTACTCAGCAAGTATCCCGCCTAACCTCAGAGAGGTAGTGACGAGAGGTCGACTTTAACACTTGCTAGAGGTCAATACATATAATCAAGGAATGATATCAACATGGGCATTAACATCAAATAACAAATAATGACAGGAAAGAACAATTGTTTCCATGAATTTATAAATTCTCCAGTTTTCCGTCATTTCATTAAGCAGCTTACATTTTGAAGACAATTTGACAGTCCAAGTCACAGATGGTATATAGTATATATCATGCGCTAGGAAATTCCGAGGGTCGAACGACTCGAACCAACAATAATAAAATGTGCACTGCCGAAGGGTCGAACGGCTCGAACCATAGATGCATCTATTCCGCCGTGGCGTACGACACACTCCTATGAGACTAGTGGAAATAATCACTCCACTCGCGGAATATATATGCGAAGCGGTCACACATAAGCATGCACATTCAAAACAGTCCACCCGACTAAGCCGGGAAAGCAATTACTCAGGAAATGACAAAGTTCTCTTTTAATAGTTACAAAAATAGTATTTAAGTCTTTTCCAAAAATTCATTTATCAAATTCGAAAAGGTTTAGTCATTTTTTATTTCCTCGATAAGGTTACAAATACGACAGATAAAACATGCTTTTGGGTCCTAGACTACCCGGACAAGCATCATAGTAGCTACGCATGGACTACGGTCACTTCGTGCGTAGTAGCCCCCACAAATAGTATCACATATTTAATTAATTCACATATGGGGACAATTCCCCCTTACAAAGTTAGAAAGGAGACTTACCTCGCTCCGAAATTCCATAACCGACTTTCAATCCCTTCCGACGACTCCAATTGATGCACCACGCCCCGAAACTATCCAAATAACGGTCAAGCTAATGAAAATATACTCTAATACTTATGATAATTCAATTTATATAAATTTCCTATTCCGCTTGAAAAGTTGATCAAATTTCCCTCGGGCCCACGTGTCCGGATTCCGAAATTTCTAGAAGAGAAACTCTACGCATAGTCTTACTAGCTCAAATATACAATTTTCTCTAATTTTCATGCTCAAATTCATGTGAAAAATCCAAAAATGAAAGTTCTAGGTTTTCTTCCAAATCCCACAATTTTCACAAATTCCCACACTTAAATCTATACCTAGACCATGTATTTAACTTGAAATGAGTTGGAGTAGCTTACCTTGTGATCCTTGAAGGAAATCTCTCCTTGAGCTCTCCAAAATCGTCCAAGCCAAATGAGAGAAATGAAGGAAATGGCCAATTTCCCGTTTTAAAAACACCACAATGCCTCCAACCTTCTCGCACATGCGGTCGCCACGCCCGCACCTGCGTGTCCGCAAGTGCGCCCAAATCCTCTGCACCTGCTTTCCTCCTCCCCAGCCGGGCTCCGTACCTGCTCTCCCTTAACCGCATCTGCGCATCCGCAGGTGCGGAAAGAAACTCGCACGTGCGTCCCCCAGCCAAGCCACCCTTTTCCGCTCCTGCGACACAACAGCCGCACCTGCGGCCAGAACCTCTGCGGTCACACTAGATGACATCAACCTCAGCTTTCTCTCAACTCCAAATTTTGATCCGTTAACCACCCAGAATTCACCCAAGGCCCCCGGGACCCCGTCCAATTACACCATCCTGTTCTAAAAGAAAATACGGACCTGCTCGAGGCCTCAAATCACATCAAATAACATCGAAACAATGGATCGCATCACAATTCAATCTTTATGAACTTTGAAATTTCCAACTTCTACATCTGATGCCGAAACCTATCAAATAAACGTCTGATTGACCCCAAATTTTGCACACAAGTCCTATTCGACATTACGGACCTGCTCCAACTTTCAGAATCGCATTCAGACCCCGATATCAAAATTTTCACTTCCTCTCAGATTTCTCAAAAACGTTCAAATTTCTATCTTTAGCCAAATGACTTCAAAATAACCTACGGACATCTGAATTGACTTTCGATTGCGCTCCCAACTCCAGAATCATCATTCGGAGCTATTCCCTGAATCGAGATCCCAAACGGGCATCAATATCTCTGAAATGCAATTCCACCCAGACTTATGAAATTCTTCTGAAATGCTAACTTCCATAATATACGCCGAAATGCTCCTGGGTTATCCAAATCCCGATCCGAACATACACCTAAGTCCGAAATCATCATACGGACATGCTGGAACCTTCAAATACTGATTCAGGGGTCGTTTACTCAAAATTTCAATCTTTGTCAATTCTTCCAACTTAAGGCTTCCGAAACGAGAATTTTCTTCCCAATTTGACTTCGAACTTCCCGAAATTCAACTCTAACCACGCCTGTGAGTCAGAATACCTGAAACGAAGCTGCTCATGACCTCAAACTGCTGCACGAAATGCTAGATCTCAAAACAACTGGTCGGGTTGTTACATTCTCTCCCACTTAAACATACGTTAGTCCTCGTATGTGCTAAGAACTACTCTGGAGTTATCTGAAATCACTGTTTAACACCTCGTGCACCTACATGTGCTACCACCATTCAGTTGAGTACATTAGCTCGATCAAATTTGAAGATATCCTCTTTCATCCATACAATAAGATCAGAACCCAGTTCCAACACCCGAAATTCTCTGTCAGGCTTGTTTCCAATATACACACACCGAATCAATCACTACACGAAGTACCAGAACATGATTGCATGCCTTTGCTGAATTAGCACCATGCACCGCATAATTCATCATCTAAGCACAATGAAATTCCCTGAACCTTAATAGCCAAAATTTCACGAATCTGATGCTCCCAATGCGCTTATGATATATATACATCCTGCTATAATGCTGACGATAACACCACACAGAAGAGATGTGTAGAAATGTCCAACCAACTGCAGAGTTAACCAAACATTGAATCTCTCATTTTTGACTAAAATCATCACCTCATTATTAACCAAATAATGGTATTTGTTCTTTAATATACTTCACAAAAATCTTATCGCACCGATCCCTGATCCATAAACCTCGTCCCACCCAGTATGAACTGCTCAGTCACCAAATCACTCCAGACACGACCAAAAATCTCAGATGATGCCACAACTCGAATGCGATACAACAAGAAAACGAACTACGAAAGGAACTACTCGACTCATGTAATTAATATGAACTTTCCTCAGAAAAATAGGGAGTAAAACACAAGAAAAATAATTATAGGGAACCGTACTCAACATCACACTATTGCGGCGTGCAACCCAATCCAAATAACATTCCCGTGGTGGCGTGCCACCCGATCCCATCATAAAAAGTCACATAAGGAGATATACTCGGAGCTGAATTGCTCACTATTACAATTTACTCAATACCGGTCATGAGCACGCTAAGCGCATAATACCATCCTGAGGAGACTGATTGAGTCATATGCTACAAGACTTAAGCACAGCTGAGGTGCGATATATACACTTTGAATCTCAAGAGCTCTCCTTCTCACATAATATCATCACTACACGGAGACTCAACACATAGGGATTTATCAAGCCGCTTCACAACTCACGCGGCACAACCATGATATTACATGGATTGGACGAAGACGGAACAACATCTGATATTCCAATACCCCTCCTTGAGAAGCGCTCTACCAAAATGAACACATTTGACTCACATGAAGCCCATAGTCCTATTTAAATCCATTTACATACTTTAAGCCGATTCTGCTCGCACTCAACTAGGCTGATATCTTTTCTTGGATCCATAACAACCCATCTCTTCCCATAACACGCAAGAACCACCATCATAGCCGGGACTACACCCCCCAATCTGCAACAAAGATGAACTGAACACCTTCCAGGCATAAACTCTCAAATAAGCAATATTACACTTCTTCATACTCAGTCTAAATATTCAATCCATTAAGTGACTACATGTCACACTCACACGATCTTCCCGTGGTCATTCTCCCGCGTCCTCCCACACAAGGTAACAAGTCTGCACATCCACACCACCGACAACACTAATGCTGTAAAACAAATTAAGAACCCATAACTAGGGTGCAAGCCTCTTTCACCAAACACCAATCTCAGGTGACACTGAAGATAATACCAACTTACTCTGAACTTTCAAATCCTTTTTTCTTGCTCATCCGAGATCATGACATCGTTGTTAACACGAACCGCAATCTCGATCCTTACTCCCAGTTACATAATGATTACTGCATCTAACATGTCAATATGAGAGAGCGCATGAATTCCATCATCACTCCTGAACCACTAATAGGTGGAACACTTCATCATATAGAAACCTTTTACTTATCTCAACTCAAGAGAACCATAACAACACACAAGTGAATTCTCACAATCACAATACATGCAAATCCTTAAGGGATAGCCTATATCACCTTAATCCTTCAGGGAATCCGGACAAGCCATAATACTTGAATATTCTGAATAATTTCTATTACGGCGGCCGACATGCCTCGCATACACTGTCACAAACCACATGCATAACTTAATCATACTGAAATAATCGATCACTGCCGCACATGAGCCATTTCAACCATGGATAGTCAATCTATCTCCTTTTACTTATCCTTAATTGCCTCAGAAATAATAGTAACCCCATTCAACACATAACGAACTCAATCCTCACTCATCCCGAGTGGCCTAGATCCACGAGACCATGTTGTCTCAATCCCCAAGCTGTCTCATACCCTCCTTGTGCGCATTCACGACTTATGCTGTTATACCCCCTCCTGATGACCTTTCTACAATCCGGAGTTTATTTCTCTCATTCATCCAATACTATAATGCAAGCCGAAAACATCATGGAACATTCCGAGCCTCCTATCATATCTGTTGCAAGGCCCGATCCTTAGCCACACTGCGGATATGAAATCCTTCACCGTCGCATTCTTAACCTTCGAATTCATTATGACCACTATTGAGAGTCATCCACTCTGGCTTGGCCAGAATACAATCAACTCCAAGGCTCTTCTAGCACACAAACACCCTCTCAATGAAGCACGCGACTGAGTCACTACCCTTACAACTCGCCTTTGCCTCAAGCATAAATTCTTAATCTTCCTAAGCCTAGCCCTGGTCCAATAGGGCCAACTCACACATTTATCAATTCTCATGCCCATTTTACTCCTTTCCCCTTAGCTGCAATAACTTGCCAATACGCCGATAATCCACAACCCCATGAGAAGATAATCCTGCAACCCAATTGCAGGTGGTGGGACTCTCCCACTTAGCCCGAAGCTACTCCTTGCACCACTCTAGACCCCACCGAAATTCTTTCATCATTGCTGACATGATCTTGCTCAACCGACCCGACCAATTCTTCCAAATTCTTCCGTTAGCAATCTCTGAATACGCAATTCTCCAGCATCATTCACATATTCGGCCTCCTACGGAATAGCCTCTAAAATTGCTCGCAGAAACTTTCCACCCACACGACTGCTAACCTGCTCATAGGATATAACCCACCTGTGGAAATTACCAACTGTCACCTTCCAACTACGTTGTACTGCACAATCTCTACGACATCAATACCCCATTCTACACCTTTCTTCATTTACCACTTTACTAGTCCGTCCGATCCTTATGGACATCTATTAAATGCGCGACAATATCTTCACATTCACCGCCACATTGCATCCTTCTTCATTCCTAACAACTCCTCTCTGTTGTATCCAACCTTCCACTGAAATAACCAAAATTTCCGATTAAGTTCGTGGACCCGATCACCGTCCACTAAAATTCTCAAATCACTCCAAACTTCTCCTCAAGATAGGCAGCTATCTTACCGCTGAACTCATATGCTATGCTGCCACTCTCCTACTTTAGTTATAATCATTCCTTTAAGCACTACCTGACTTCCTTTTCTTACACCTGGCCTTCTAGAAATTTAGCCGCCACGTGACACTTCTCACATGTATTCCTCCATCGTATGTTGCCCAATTGCTGCGTCAATTCAATATTCATTCTCTATAGCTCTTAAACCAACAGATCACCACGACTTCAAACTCTCCAAATATCATGTTTCTCGAGCTTCCATCATTAGAAATAACTATTCAGTCCTAAACCACCGCACACCACGATCTCTGACAACCCCCTCTTCAATACTACTTCACAACACTCTGACCCAATGCAACTGAAGAACTCTAACACCGACGAACTTAACACATTCTATTCGATCAAAAAAAGCGATACCATATCACAGATGAAAACTCCACCTCGCTTGATAACACTAAGTCTTATTACTTTATTCCCCAGACTTGAACATCCATGGTCTAATTGCCCTTCCTCCGCCGGAACTAAAATACTGAAATCTCGAAATCACGCTATGAGAAGACCTCCCTTCAAGTCATTCATTACCCCGACATATGGGCAAACATTCTATCATCATATCGACACCGTGCGATAACAAATCTTAAGCATCATCACAACCTGAGCATAACCTCAAAGCTCTCAGAATCACAGCTACTGAGCTGAAACAACATATTACCCTTCCGCAGAGTAACGACAATAGCCCCAATCAACTTCGCAGGGAGAAACATACCGCACCTCATTTGAGGTACCTTTACAATTCCTCAATTCCCTATTTATAGCAAGCGCTTCACGATGTAGAAGAATGAGTAGGAAGAAACATAGGCATAAGCCTCAAAGGAATCAAATCGCATGATGAGGAATCAAGAAGGGAAGTACTCCTAACAACCCTGTAGCCTCCCGAAGATAAGTAAAAACGTCTTCGTACCGATTCGCAAGACTCTCCTAGACTTGCTCATGACTCGTGAAACCTAAGGGAACCTAGTGCTCTGATACCATATTGTCACAACCCAAAATCCATAAGGCCGTGATGGCACGGAACACCACTGTCAGGCAAGACAATCATTAAATGGTTAAGTTAAATTTCATGTTTTAGCATTTTTGAAATCATTACTTTTATCTTTATTACATAATAACTGAATAAAATCCGCTAGGTAAATACGATAGTTTAATATTCCGTTTTAATAAAATACATCCCAAACACATCCCAGAACCCGGTGTCACAAGTGCATGAGCAAATTTCTAAGAATTAAACAGATACTACAATGCTTGTCCGAAATACAACTGGAGAAGGGATTTAAAATAAAAATAAATACATCCAAGGGAGACTCTATCAGCTGCGGATCGCCTTCGGATGATGCAGCTCGCCTAAGTCTCCAAGTCATCGACATCGTTGTGTCAAGGGGAGCCACTAGCTATAAATGTACCTGTGCAATAAAAATGCACGCAAGTGTAGCATGAGTACGAAAACAACGTGTACTCAGTAAGTATCCCGCCTAACCTCAGAGAGGTAGTGAAGAGAGGTTGACTTTGACACTTGCTAGAGTTAAATACAATTTAATCAAGGAATGATATCAACATGGGCATTAACATTAAATAACAAATAATGACAGGAAAGAACAATTGTTTCCTTGAATTTATAAATTCTCCGGTTTTCCGTCATTTCATTAAGCAGTTTATATTTTTAAGACAATTTGACAGTCCAAGTCACAGATGATATATAGTATATATCATGCGCAGGAAATGCCGAGGGTCGAACGGCCCAAACCAACAATAATTAAATGTGCACTGCCGAAGGGTCGAACGGCTCGAACCATAGATGCATCTATTTTGCCGTGGCATATGGCCCGCTCCCATGAGAGTAGTGGAAATAATCACTCTACTCGCGGAAAATATATTGCGAAGCGGTCACACATAAGCATGCACATTCAAACAGTCCACCCAACTAAGTCGGGAAAGAAATTACTCAGGAAATGACAAAGTTCTCTTTTAATAGTTACAAAAATAGTATTTAAGTCTTTTCCAGAAATTCATTTATCAAAATTCGAAAAAAACATGCTTTTGGGTCCTAGACTACCCGGACAAGCATAATAGTAGCTACGCACGAACTCCCGTCACTTCGTGCATACGTAGCCCCCACAAATAGTAACATATATTTAATTAATTCACCTATGGGGACAATTCCCCCTCACAAAGTTATAAAGGAGACTTACCTTGCTCTGAAATTCCATAACCGGCTTCCAATCCCTTTCGACGACTCCAATTGATGCACCACGCCCTGAAACTATCCAAATAACGGTCAAGACAATGAAAATATACTCTAATACTTATCATACTTCAATTTATATAAATTCCCTATTCCACTTGAAACGTTGACCAAATTTCCCTCGGGCCCCACATGTCCGGATCCCGAAATTTCTCGAAGATAAACTCTACCCATAGTCTTACTAGCCCAAATATATAATTTTCTCTAATTTTTATGCTCAAATTCATGGGCAAAATCAAAAAATGAAAGTTCTACGTTTTCTTCCAAATCCCACAATTTCCACAAATTCCCACACTTAAATTTGTACCTAGACCATGTATTTAACTTGAAATGAGTTGAATTAACTTACCTTATGATCCTTGAAGGAAATCCCTCCTTGAGCTCTCCAAAATCGTCCAAGCCAAATGAGAGAAATGAAGGAAATGGCCAATTTCCCATTTTAAAAACACCACACTGCCTCCAACCTTTTTGCACTTGCGGTCGCCACGCCCGCACCTGCGTGTTCGCAGGTGCGCCTAAATCCTCCGCACATGCGCTCCATTAACTGCATCTGCGGCCAAAACCTCTGCGGCCACCCTTTTCCACCCCTGTGACACAACAGCCGCACCTGCGGCCAGAACCACTGCGGTCAAATCAGATGACAACAACCTCAGCTTTCTCTCAACTCCAAATTTGATCCGTTAACCATCCGAAATCCACCCGAGGCCCCCGGGACCCCATCCAATTACACCAGCCTGTTCCAAAACAAAATGCGGACCTGCTCGAGGCCTCAAATCACATCAAATAACATCGAAACAATGGATCAGATCACAATTCAATCTTTATGAACTTTGAAATTTCCACTTCCGATCGCTTTCTCAAAAATATTCAAAGTTCTATCTTTAGCCAAATGACTTCAAAATAACCTACGGACATCCGAATTCACCTCCGATTGCGCTCCCAACTCCAGAATCACCATACAGAGCTATTCCCAGACTTAGGATCCCAAACGGGCATCAATATCTCTGAAATTCAATTCCACCCAGACTTATGAAATTTTAACTTCCATAATATACGCCAAAACGCTCCCGGGTTATCCAAATTCTGATCCGAACATACGCCCAAGTCTGAAATCATCATACGGACTTGCTAGAACCTTCAAATCCTGATTCGGAGGTCATTTACTCAAAATTCCAATCTTAGTCAATTCTTCCAACTTAAGCCTTCCAAAACGAGAATTTTCTTCCCAATTTGACTCCGAACTTCCAGAAATTCAACTCCGACTACACCTACGAGTCATAATACCTGAAACGAAGCTGTTTATGACCTCAAAACTGTTGCATGACACGCTAGAGCTCAAAACGACCGGTTGGGTCGTTACACGTAGCCTCTCAGAGATAAGTACAGACGTTGTCGCACCGATCCACAGGTCTCTATTAAATTTTCTCGTGACTGGTAGAACTTTTGAGCCTTAAGATCTGATACAAACTTGTCACGACCCATTTTCCTTTGCATAGGAGTCGTGATGACACCGAGTTTCTAAAACTAGGTAAGTCGATCTCTTAATATTATTTAACTAATTAAAAGCATGATATAACACAACAGAGTTTAACATAAATGCAGAAATAAAAGTAATACAAGCTCAAAGTGGCAATACACAATATAACTCCCCAGAACAAGCTGGTACAGAATTACAAGCTCTAACTGAATACATGAGAATATCTAAAAATACAACACTGTCTAAAATACGTTAAAAGTAGAAATGAAACAAAGAGAGTGACTCTGATGCCTGCGGTTGGATCATGTATGGATACCTTGAAGCCTCCAATATACCAAATGCCTCACTGATGATAAACCCAATCGGAAGTGCTAGTATCTGCACAAAAATATGTAGAAGCATAGTACGAGTACACCATAATCGGTACCCAGTAAGTATCAAGACTAACCTTAGTGGAGTAGTGACTAGGTTCAAGACACATGATACTTACTAGACAAATAAACTGTGCAGAGAATATATCAAATAAACTAACAACAAAAATATAACTATAAACAACGACAATAATATCTTTTGAGGGTGTAATAACAACCCAGTGTAGCAAAACTCATCTTGACCACAAAATATCAAATAGAGGTCAGGCATGTGATAATACATCAATAAAACTAGTAACTCATGTAAGCGTAAAACAGAAATTTCAGAAACAATTATGTCATAAAAATATCAACCCCGTCTCAACATTATCACAATAACAAGAAGGAAACCCCAAAATTACAGATAACATCATCAACAATGCAACCCTTATTCCGCCACATATGCACATAACAGTAAAATGCCTCCCTTATTTCGCCACATGCACAAATAGCCACCCTTATTTCGCCACGTGGGCAGCCCGAGATAATTCCATCCTTATTTTGCCCCACGTGCACAACAATAGACACAATCGCGCGACAAAGATCTCGGGCTGACATCCCCAATAAATCCACCCAACATGTCTATAGGTGCCATAAAACCAAAAAACATTGATACCAAGTGCTACAATATCACAAACAATGATACCAAAGTTTGATCAAGTTATAAGCTCACAACTTTCAACAATAATGCACAAGGACATAAGAAATAATCATAAAAGTTGATGGGTGTTCAATAAATAAAGAATTACTATGGCTATGCCAATATAGTGAATTAAATAGTCAAAAAGTGATCTCAACATGTTTTCATATAGAGTTCATTATCACATTTAGGCATATTAATAGACCACAGTCTATTTCGATCAAAACCACATATAGTACCTATATTCATGTCCGTCACCTCATATACACGTTAATTTTACATCATAGAAATAAAATAAATTAGGGTTAGCGCCTAAGGGGTATTCCACCCCACAAGGTTAGGCAAGATATTTAGCTGAAATAAGCCAAATCAGTACTCTAACAATCCCTTCCCGCGTGAATCAGCCTCCGAATGACTTGAATCTGGAGAAAATAATTTAATAATATAAATATAAGCAATAGGAATAACCCAAAAATAAAAAGTTAACTCAAAAGGTCAACACGGGCCCGACCTCACGGAACCTATCAAAAATCATAAATTCTGAACACCCGATCAAATATGAGTTCAAATATATGCGTTTCATCCAAATCCGACCTCAAATCGAACTTCAAATTATCAATTTATATTTTCAAAAAGTTTTTACTAAAATCCTAAACTTCTTCAATTAAATTCACCAGTCAAATACTAAAATTGAGGATAGAATCATGAATAACGAACAAATTCGAGTAAAAAATACTTACCCCAATCAAAATTGTGAAAATACCCTCCAAAATCGCCAAATCCGAGTAGATCTCCAAATGTGATAAAACAATACAAACCCTCGAAAATAAAATATTTAAGATCTGCCCAGGCATTCCCTTTACGAATGCAATGCGGCACATGCCTTGCTTTCACGAAGCACAAAATGATGGCTTGCTCTGAAAACCCCTAAGCGAATGCGATGACTTGGTTATGAACATGATGCATACAATAACAGAGCTTACACGAACACGATCACTCCCTCGCGAATGAGAATGCCAAAAGCTTGATGCCCTTGATGACGTCCAAATCGACTACTAAAAATGTCATGACCCCAAATTCTAACCGGCCGTAATGGCGCCTATCGTGGAACTAGGCTAGCCACTATCACATAATTACACATTTCCTTTGGTAAAATTTCCCCAGTCATTACTAATTATCCATAACAAGTAAATAGTTTTCTAAATTAGCAGGCATAATTAAGCTAACAGTCTATAACCACTCCCCGGAACTGGAGTCAACAGATCACGAGCATCTAAAAGTAATACTAATAATGCTAATCTCATAATACAATGCCTCAAAACAAAATACTAAGTACGAAAATAAGGAAAGGAAAAATGGAGGTACTGTGGACGCTAGACAACTACCTTGATATCCCAATGCTGGCGCCATAGGGAATTGGATGGCTACCGCTCAGTACAAGTACCTGGATCTGCACATAGAGGTGCAGGGAGTAATGATGAGTACGCCAACTCAGTAGTAATGAAAATAAATTAAGTCTGACGGTAAGGAACACACAGTAACAAAATATCAACTCACAAATAGTAAAATACTGAGTTCTAACAGTGAATACATTTAGGCAATATCTTTAAATCCGATTTTCTGTAAAAATCCTTTAAACAAGTACGATTTCCAATGTTTATCAGTAAAATTCCCATGAATCTCAGTATAAAAAATGAAGTGAATCATAAGCAATTACTCAAGTAAAAATATCATCATAAATCGCCCCTTGGGCCAATCATCACTCAGTATCAGTCACTCAACGTCTCACCATCACTCAATAATAGTCACTCAGCACCTCACAGTCACTCATACCTCCCAATCACTCGTCACTCGGCACTCGCACTCAGTAGGTACCTGCACTCACTGGGGGTATACAGACTCCAAAGGGGCTCCTACAGCCCAAGTGCTATAAACAACCAAATCATGGCAATAATCACTCTGGCACTCGGTCTGTCACATATCATAGCAGTGCAACATGCTACGACGTGCAGCCCGATCCAAAATATCCTCACAATATTGTCTCTCGGCCTCACTCAGTTAGAAACTCTCAGAATGCCACTCGGGCCATGAATAAAAGGGGTTCTCGACCCAAAACAGTATTTTATATCATGAATAATAATATCAACAAATCTGAGTGTCAAAACAGTTTAACAAGAATGACTGAGTGTAAATCATAGTTGCCACGTGAGGAATATCAGAAAATCGCCCCCAAGGGGTTTAAACAGATCGACACAAGGCCCCAAACATGGCTTACAACCCAAACATATCAAAAACATAGAAATACTATTTATCATATGATTTAAAAATAGTTTCGCAACTGAATAGTTGCCTCAGTAGGAACCAATTTCCAATTTCCCAATTCGTGTACGCCAAACACTCATCATCCATTGGGTACTTCACTCCAAAACAGTGAAAAGATGCTAAGTCCAGGTTTTCATACCCTTAGGACAGGATTTAAAGTCATTACTTACCTCAAACTAGCCCGAAAAGCTACTCCGCAATACTCTTTCCCCTCGAATCGGCTCCAGAATGCTCCGAATCTATCAAAATCAAATTTATCACATCAAAATACACTAGGGAGATGAAACCCAATAGAAAAATATCAACATTAGGCACAATTCTCGAAATTGGCAAAACCTGACCCCCGGGCCCACATCTCGAAACTCAAAAAAATTTACACCAAAATGATCCTCATCCTCCCACGTGTCTATACATATCAGGAACACTGAAATCGGAGTCCAAATGACCCCTCAAATCTCCATTCGAAGGTCTCTTAATCTAAAGCCCTAATTATCCCTTTTTACACTGATTTTCTCCAAATTAACACCACTAATTAGGTATTTAATCACATAAAGTCGAGTTATGAAGTCAAGATTCTTACCTCCATGTGATTCCCCTTTGGTTTCCTCAAAAATCCCTCTCAAAAGCTTTAATCCTGTTCAAAAATGGTGGAAAAGTGAACAAGGGTCGCGGGTTGGCTTTTTCTGCGATCGCGAAGAACAATTTTCCTGCCCACTCTGCTAAGCCTACGCGATCGCGACCCCACACCTGTGATTGCATAGAAGGAAAAACTGGAGAACACGAGCAGAAAATCTGCAACTCCCAAACTAGGTCCGTTAACCACCCGAAACACACCTGAGGCCCTCGGGACCTCAACCAAACCTACCAACATATACCATAACATCATTCAAACTTAGTCGAGCCTTCGAAATGCCAAAAATAACACAAAAATACCAAAAATCACATCGAATTCAAGCCTATGAACTTTGTCATTTCTAAATTCACCAAAGATGTCAAAATCATCCAAAACACCTATGATTGACCTGAAAATTATCCAAAATGACATTACGAACCCTTTCCTCGATAGCCTATTTTCCACTACCGACCGAAAATTGTCAAAAACTAACTTTCGCCAATTCAAGCCTAATTCTACACCGAACATCGAAAATACATTCCGAGCACACTCCTAAGTCCAAAATCACCTAACGAGCTATCCGAGCCATAAAATCCGCATTCCGAGGTCGTTTACCAATAATTCAACTCTCAGTTGACTTTTCCAACTATAAGGCTACTTTTAGAGACTAAGTGTCTCAATCCTCACTTCAACCATTCCGAACCCGAGCCAACCGACTCCAATACATCATAAACAGTAAAACCAATGCATGACAAGGCAAAACAGTAATAATAATTCTGATTCTATGGAACGACCGGCCGGGTCATTTTCTCCCCTTCTTAAATAAACGTTCGTCCTGGAACGGGTCTAGAAACATACCTGGAGTCTGAAACAAGTGAGGATATCTGCTCCGCATCTCTCACTTGGTCTCGCAAGTAGCCTCCTCCACTAGTTCTCCTCTCCAATGCACCTTCACTGAAGTTATATCCTTAGACCTCAACTTTCTGACCTGACGACCCAAAATAGCCATCGGCTCCACCTCATATCAAATATCACCCTCGAGATGCACTGTGCTGAAGTCTAGAACATGAGACGGGTCACCAATATACTTCCGGAGCATCGACACATGGAATACTGGATGAACACTCGATAAGTTGGGTGGCAAGGAAAGTGTATAAGCCACCTCTCCAATTCTCTGAAGCACCTCAAAAGGCCCAATGAACCGGGGACTCAGCTTTCCCCTCTTCCCGAACCTCATAACTCCCTTCATGGGTGACACCTTAAGTAGTACCTTCTCTCCCTCCATGAAATACACATCCCGGACCTTCCTGTCCGCATAACTCTTCTGCCTAGATTGCGTCGTGCAATGTCGCTCCTGAATCAACTTCACCTTCTCCTACGCATCCTGAACCAAATCTGTGCCCAATAACCTAGCCTCACCCGGCTCAAACCAACCAACCGGAGATCTACACCTCCTACCATATAAAGCCTCATACGGGGCCATCTGAATACCGGACTGGTAGCTATTATTATAAGCAAACTTTGCGAGTGGCAGAAACTGGTCCCATGAACCCCCAAAGTCAATCACACAGGCATGCGACATGTCCTCTAAAATCTGAATAATCCGCTCCGACTGCTCGTCGGCCTGAGGATGAAATGTTGTGCTCAACTCTACCTGAGTACCCAAACCTCTCTGCACGGCATTCCAAAACTGAGATGTAAACTGAGTACCTATGTCCGAAATGATAGAAACTAGAACCTCATGCAACCTGACATTCTCCCTGATGTAGATCTCAGCTAACCGCTCCGAAGTATAAGTAGTACCAACAGGAATGAAGTGCATAGACTTGGTTAGCCAATCCCCAATGACCCAAATAGCATCAAATCCGCTCGAAGTCTGTGGAAGCCTAACTACAAACTCCACGGTGATCCGCTCCCACTTCCACTCCGGAATATCTAACCTCTGAAGTAATCCACCTGGTCTCTGGTGCTCATACTTGACTTGCTGGAAGTTGAGACACCGCGCTACATACTCAACAATATCTCTCTTCATCCGCCTCCACCAATACTGCTGTCTCAGATCCTTATGCATCTTCGCGGCACCCGGATGGATGGAATACCGCAAGCTATGGGCCTCTGCTAATATCAAATCTCGAAGCCCATCCACATTGGGCACGCAAATATGGCCCTACATCCTCATAACCCCGTCATCACCAATAGTTAGATCCCTGGCATCACCTAGACGGACCCTGTCTTGAAGGACTAACAAGTGCTGGTCATCATACTGGCGTGCTCTAATCTGATGATAAAGAGAAGACCTGAAAGCCACACTAGCTAATACCCGCGGAGGCTCTGACAAATCCAATCTCACCAACTGACTCGCTAAAGCCTGAACATCAAGTGCTAAAGGTCGCTATGCTGCTGAAATGTAGGCTAGACTCCCCAAACTCTCTGCTCTGCGACTCAGGGCATCAGCCACTACATTGGCCTTCCCCGAATGATATAAAATAGTGAGGTCATAATCTGTGAGAAGCTCCAACCATCTCCTCTGATGCAAATTCAAGTCCTTTTGCTTCCGCAGATACTCTAAACTATGATGATCAGTGAAAATCTCACTCTGTACACCATACAAATAATGGTGCCAAATCTTCAAGGCATGAACAATGGAAGCTAACTCAAGATCGTGCACTGGATAATTCTTCTCGTGCTCCTTCAACAATCTAGATGCGTAGGAAATCACCCTACCATCCTGCATTAATACCGCTCCCAAGACAACTCTAGAAGCATCACAGTAGACTGTATAAGAACCTGAACCAGTAGGCAAAACAAATACCGGAGCTGTGGTCAATGCTGACTTGAGCTTCTGAAAGCTCTCCTCACACTCATCGGACCATCTGAATGGAGTACCCTTCTGGGTCAATCTGGTCAAGGGTGAAGGAATAGAAGAGAACCCATCCACAAAGCGAAAATATCCCTCCAAACCAAGAAAGCTCCTAATCTCTGTAGCTGAGGACGGTCTGGGCCAACTCTGCACCTCCTCAATCTTCTTCGGATCAACCTGAATACCCACACTAGACACCACGTGCCCCAAGAAAGCTGCTGAACCAAGCCAAAACTCACACTTGGAGAATTTTGCATAAAGCTTTTCCTCTCTCAACCTCTGAAACATAACCCTCAAATGCTGAGCATGCTCCTTCTGGCTACGAGAATATACCAGAATTTCATCAATGAACACAATGACGAAAGTATCAAGATAAGGCCAAAACACGCTATGCATCAGGTGCATAAAGGCTGTTGGGGCATTGGTCAGCCCAAATGACATAACAAGGAACTCATAGTGGCCATATCGGGTCCTGAAAGTAGTCTTCGGAATGTCAGACTCCCGAATCTTCAATTGATGATACCCGGACCACAAGTCAGTCTTGGAGAACACTCTAGCTCCCTGAAGCTGGTTAAACAAGTCATCAATACGAGACAAAGGATACCATTTCTTCACCGTAACCTTGTTCAACTGTCGATAATCAATACACATGCGCATAGAACCATCCTTCTTCTTGACAAACAACACTGGTGCACCCCAAGGTGACACGCTAGGCTGAATGAACCCCTTATCTAGGAATTCCTAAAGCTTTTCTTTCAATTCCTTCGACTCCACTGGTGCCATACGATAAGGTGGAGTAGAGATAGGCTGGGTGCCTGGCCCAAGTCAATACCAAAATCTGTGTCACTGTCAGGAAGCATGCCTGGCAGGTCTGCAGGGAATACGTCAGGAAAATCACGGACCACAGGAACAGAATCAACAGAAGGAGTCTCACCACTAACATCCCTCACAAAAGCTAGATAAGATTCACATCCCTTCTCATCCATACACTGAGCCTTCAGGTAAGAAATCATCCTGCTAGGCACATATTCAATAGACCCTCTCCACTCAACTCTTGTAACTACGGACATAGTCAAGGTCACGGTCTCAGCGTGGCAATCAAGAATAGCATGACACACGGATAACCAATCCATTCCCAAAATCACATCAAAATCAACCATGCTGAGTAACAACAAGTCCACTCGGGTCTCCAGACCCCCAATAGATACCACACATGACCGATACATACGGTCCATAACAATAGTATCGCCCACCGGAGTCGACACATGAACAGACGTAACTAAAAAATCACGGGGCATATCCATAAACTGAGCAAAATATGATGAAACATAAGAGTATGTGGAACCAGGGTCAAATTAAGCCAAAGCATCACCGTGACAGACTGAGATAGTACCTGTGATCACCACATCAGAGGCCATAGCATCAGGCCTAGCTGGGAGTGCATAGATACGTGGCTGACCTCCACCTGCCCGACTTCCCCCTCTAGGGAGGCCTCTAGCTGACTGACCACCACCTCTGGCTGCCTGGGTGTGTGGTGAAGTGACTAGGGCTGAAGTCGAGGGCTGACCTCTCTGTTGAGATGAACTACCAAAATGACGAGGACACTACCTCCATACATGTCCAAACTCTCCACACTCAAAGCAACTACCTAGAGCTGGAGATGGGGACTGAAGGGAACCCCTACCACCAGGATAGATACCAGATGAACCATGCATAGAAGAACCCTGGAATGATGATGCTCTGGAGGAACTCTGAGCTGGAAGGGCACTAAAGGAAGAGTGGCCCGGATGGGAGCTGCGGGGACCCTTCCCCCGAGATGCGCCAGTATAAGCTGGGAGAACTGGCTGAGGAGGTCTAAATGGAATACCTCTACTGTGCTGAAACTGCCCCCTAGAAGGGGCACCACTAAAGCTACTTGATCCCCGAGGCCTCTTGGCCTCCCTTTACTCTCGCTCCTTCCTGCGAACCGACTCAATATCCCGAGTAATGTCAATAACCCGCTTGAATGTGGCACCTGACACTCTCTCCCTAGTCATTGGAATCCAGAGCTGATACGTGATGCCATCAACGAACCTCCTGATCCTCTCCATATTAGTAGGGAGTAACTCAGTAGCATGCCAAGCCAACTCAAAAAAGCGTATCTCGTACTGTGTAACTGACAACTCTCCCTGGCGCAGCTGCTCAAACTGCCTGCACTGCTCTTCTCTATGGGACTGAGGAACATACTTCTCCAGAAAGATAGTGGAGAGCTGCTGCCAGGTGAGGGGTGCTGCACCAACCGGCCTATGACTCTCAAATGCCTCCCACCAAGTGAAAGCAGCACTAACAAACTGAAATGTATCAAATAAGACCCTACTGGTCTCCAGAATCCCAGCTGTACGGAGTATCCTATGACACTTACCAAAAAAACCGTGGGCATCCTCTCCCTTTGTTCCGCTGAAAGTCGGGGTCTGAAGTCTACTGAACCTCTCCAGCCTGTGCTACTCATCCTCGGGCATAGCTGGACCACATAGTCCTGAACTGGAGAAATCGGCTGGGCTAGGACTGCCCCTGGTGTCTGAAGGCCCTGTACAAACTGCTCAAGTGTCCGGGCAGCTGGAGTCTGAGTGCCTCCCCCGTCCTGAGATGTAGCGGCAATAGTAGACATAGAAACTACCTGAGCCAAACTAGTACACACTATCAAGATCTGAGCCAGGGTCTCCTGAAGACCTGGAATGACAATGGGCACTGCCGGTGCCTGAGCCGGTCCCGCGGGAGCACCCGCGGCGGGAACTTGATCCTGAATAGTAGGGGGATCCTCTAGTACTGTCTTGGCTGCTGCACGGGCTGGTCCCCTACCTCTACCACGGCCTCGACCGCGACCTCGACCTCTCATGGATCCAGCTGGTGTCTGGTCACCCTGATCCGTAGTGTGTGTCCTCACCATCTATGAGAGAATGAAACAACAAGTGTTTAGATTTCCAGAAGCAACAAAATGGCACGACAAAATTCAAGAAATGAGATTTTTCCTAAGAGTTCTGTTGCCTCTAGAAGATCAGTACAGACGTCTCCATACCGACCCGCAAGACTCTACTAAACCTGCTCATGAGCGTTGAGTCCTGTGTAATCTAGTGCTTTGATACCAACTTGTCACGACCCCATATCCTAACCGGCCGTGATGGTGCCTATCGTGGAACTAGGCTAGCCACTATCACATAATTACAAATTTCCTTTGGTAATATTTCCCCAAATCATTAATAATTATCCATAACAAGTAAATAATTTTCTAAATCTTTAATAGGCATAATTAAGCTAACAGTCTATAACCACTCCCCGGAACTGGAGTCAATAGATCACGAGCATCGAAGAGTAATACTAATACTGCTAATGTCATAATACAATGCCTTAGATGAAAATACTAAGTACGAAAATAAGGAAAGGAAAAATGGAGGTGCTGTGGACGCTGGACAACTACCTCGATATCCCAATGCTAGCGCCGTAAGGAATCGGATGGCTTCCGCTTGGTACTAGTACCTGGATCTGCACACAGAGGTGCATGGAGTAATGATGAGTACGCCAACTCAGTAGTAATGAAACTAAATCAAGTCTTACGGTAAGGAACACATAGTAATAAAACATCAATTCACAAATAGTAAAATACTGAGTTCTAACGGTGAATACATTTAGGCAATATCTTTAAATTCAGTTTTCCATAAAAATCCATTAAACAAGTACGATTTCCAATGTTTATCAGTAAAATTCCTAAGAATATCAGTATAAAAATGAAGTGAATCATAAGTAATTACTCAAGTAAAAATATAATCATAAACCTCCCCTCGGGCGAATCATCACTCAGTATCATCACTCAACACCTCACCATCACTCAATAACAGTCACTTAACACCTCACAGTCACTTATACCTCCCAATCACTTGTCACTCGGCACTCGCACTCAGTAGGTACCTGCGCTCACTGCAGGTTACAGACTCTAGAGGGGCTCCTACAGCCCAAGCGCTATAAACAGCCAAATCGTGGCAATAATCACTCGGCCTCTCACATATCATAGCAGTGCAACATGCTGCGGCATGCAGCCCGATCCAAAATATTCTCAGAATATTGGATCTCGGCGTCACTCAGTCAGAAACTCTCAGAATTCCACTCGAGCCATAAATAATGGGGTTCTCGACCCAAAACAGTATTTTATATCATGAATAATAATATCAACAAATCTGAGTGTCAAAACAGTTTAACAAGAATGACTGAGTGTAAATCATAGTTACCACGTGAGGAATATCAGAAAACTGCCCCCAAGGGGTTTAAAAGAATCGGCACAAGGCCCCAAACATGGCTTCAGCCCAAACATTTCAAAAACATAGAAATACTATTTATCATATGATTTAAAAACAGTTTTGCAACTCAATAGTTTCCTCAGAAGGAACCAATTTCCAATTTCCCAATTTGTGTACGCCACACACTCATCATCCAATGTGTACGTCACTCCAAAATAGTGAAAAGATGCTAAGTCCGGGGTTTCATACCCTCAGGACAGGAGTTAAAGTCATTACTTACCTCGAACTAGCCCGAAAAGCTACTCCGCAATACTCTTTCCCCTTGAATCGGTTCCGGAATGCTCCGAATCTATAATTCAGATTTATCACATCAAATACGCTAGGGAGATGAAACCCAATAGAAAAATATCAACTTTAGGCACAATTCTCGAAATTGGGCAAACCCAACCCCTGGGCCCACGTCTCGAAACTCAATAAAATTTACACCAAAGTGATCCTCATCCTCCCACGAGTCTATACATATCAAGAACACTGAAATCAGATCCAAATGACCCCTCAAATCCCCATTGGAAGGTCTCTTAATCTCAACCCCTAATTATCCCTTTTTACACTGATTTTCCCCAAATTAACACCACTAATTAGGTCTTTAATGACATAAAGTCGAGTTATCAAGTCAAGAATCTTACCTCCAAGTGATTCCCCTTTGGTTTCCTGAAACAACCCTCTCAAAAGCTTCAATCCCGTTCAAAAATGGTGGAAAAGTGAAGAAGGATCGCGGATTGGCTTTTTATATACTGCCCAGGTATTTCTTCATTGCGATCACGGAGCACAACTTAGGACAACTCTCAATTAACCTTACGCGATCGCGGAGACCTTCACGCGATCGTGAACCTCTGCTCCACTGACCTATGCGATCACAGACACACCATCGCGATCGCGAAGACCATTACCATTAAC
>ML492715.1:0-11069 GCA_005239535.1 Nicotiana rustica
TATATATATATATATATATATATATATATTATAACATTTAATAGTTTAACCATGATAAGTTAATATACTCCCTCCATTCACTTTTACTTGGCACGTTTTGATCTTTCACGCCCCTTAAGAAATAATAAATGAAGTGCATGATTTACCATGATACCCATATTAATTGATGCATATTTTATTAGATTTGAGAAAATAATTTAAAATGAGTAATAAATATTGTGGGTATAATAGAAAAAAAAATTATCTTCTCTTGATATGCGTAAAGTGACAAGTGAAATGAAAATCTATTTTAGTATACCTGCCAAATAAAAGTGAACAGATGGAGTAAAAAAAAGTAAAAATTGCTTATCTGTTATAAATAGAATTCTATTTAAGGTGAATGTCTATATTTTAGAGAGATCTTAGGGATTTTACTTGGTGGTTAAGTCACTCTTTCCCTATAAATAGAAGGAATCTATCTCATTGTAAATCATACCAAAATTTAATAAGAATTTTATCTCTCTCTTTCTCTGTAATATTGTTTTTCTTCTTTTATTGTTTCATAACATGTTATCAGCACGAGACTCTACCGTCTCAAGAAACTCTTTGAGAAGATTAAGGTATAACTTTTCTCCTCTTTTTAATTATTACAAAATAACAAATAAACATGATTTATAATCTTCATAACGATTCTGAAATTGTAACGGCAGTAGGATAATTCGTTATAAATAATGCAACCTTCAGTTCTAATAGCGGAAACATTTTCTTTTACTGTAATTGGATGAGGAAGACACAATTAATGATTTGATTGAAAAGCCTTCTTTCTTCCTTAAACTTCATTATATTCAATCTTTGTTTCCTTTTCTTTTTCTCTAAAAATACTAATATTTATTCATATATTTCTTTTGTATGTCAAGTCATGGAAGCAAATATAGATAATTCACAAAGTAATCTTGGATCAAAGTTTAATTATAGAAATATTTGTTTAATTGATTCATGTACGACACATACAATATTCAAATAGAAGAAATATTTCTCTCATGTAAGTGTGTGTAAGGCAGATGTTACTACAATTTCTGGTAGTAGTAATTTAATTGAAGGCTCTCGAAGAGCTACTATAACTCTCCTAAAGGAACAATACTTATCATAGAGAATGCAATGTTCTCCTCCAAGTCCAAGAGGAACTTGTTGAGTTTTAAAGATAACCGTCGAAATGGATATCATATTGAGACAATAGATGAGAATAATTTGGAATATGTCATCATTACCAAGAATGTCTCTGGCCAAAAGAGGGTTATTTCCCATCTTTATCTTGTGGCCTGTATTAGACAAGATTTAGTGCAATTGAGGCACATTCTACCGTAAACCAAAAGGTTACTAATTCCAATACTTTTGTACTTTGGCATGATCGATTGGGACACTCTGGATCTATTATGACGAGACGAATTATAGAAAACTCAAATGGACATCCATTAAAGAATTTAAAGATTCTTTTAAATAATGAATTTTCTTGCACTTCTTGTTATCAAGGCAAGTTAATTATAAGACCATCACCAATTCACCCACCTAGTAAATCGTTTAGATATTTTATGGTCTTAATAGATGCATCCTTTAGATGGTCTCATGTGTGCCTATTATCATCTCGCAACCTCGCGTTTGCAAAATTAATGGCACAAATAGTTCGATTACGGGCGCAATTCCCTGATAATCCAATTAAGTCTATTAGACTTGATAATGCTGCTGAGTTTTCATCCCAAGCATTTAATAATTATTGCTTATCAATTGGGATAAAAGTGGAACATCATGTAGCTTATTTTCGCACTCAAAATGGCCTTACAAAGTCTTTAATTAAACGTATGCAATTGATAGCAAGGTCGTTACTCATGAAAATGAGGTTACCCACTTCTGTTTGGGGTCATGCAATTTTGCATGCAGCAATACTAGTTCGTCTCAGATCGATAAATTATCATAAATATTCCCCGTTGTAATTATTGTTGGGTCATGAACCTAATATATCCTTTTTAAATTTTTTTGGATGCGCAGTATATGTGCCTGTAGCACTGTCATATCGCACCAAAATGGGTCCCCAAAGAAGGTTAGGAATATATGTTGGGTTTGAATGGCCCTCCACAATTCGCTATCTTGAAACATTAACGGAGTATTTATTCACTGCTCGTTTTGCATACTGTCGATTCGATGAGACACTTTTCTCAAAATTAGGGAGAGAAATTGGTTAAACCAAACGGGAAATTTTGTGGAAAAATCCATCATTGTCTCATCTTGATCCACGTACCTCTATTTGTGAAAAAGAGGTGCAAAAGATTATCCATTTGCAGAGAATAGCAAATCAAATGCCAGACGCATTTACGGATCTGAAAAGGATAACAAAATCACATATTTCTGCAGAGAACGTTCCAATCCGTATTGATGTTTCTATTGGACAATCTTCTAGTGCCATAGTTAATGAGTCAAAAGCACGCCTAAAACGTGGCAGAACATTGGGTTCTAAGGATCGAAATCCTAGAAAAAGAAAAATCACTGATCAAAATGACACTACGAAAGAGTCTCATGAAGAAATCCACGATTTAATAAATTCTGAGATTCATGAGGAAACCAGTGAGCCCGAGACTCAATAAAATAAGGAACTATCAGTAAACCAAATCGATTTTGAGACAAATTCGAATCGAGTGATATAGTGGTGGATTATGTCTTTTCATATGATGTTGCATCTAGAATTATGCAAGATAGTGAGGATATTGAACCTCAATCTGTTGGAGAATGTCGACAAAGACGTGATTAGCAAAAATGGCAAGAAGCAATCCAATCAGAATTGAATTCACTTGCGAAACGTGAAGTTTTTGGGCATGTAGTCCAAACACCTAATGGTGTTAAGCCTGTTGGATATAAATGGGTCTTTGTACGCAAGAAGAATGCGAAAAATGAGGTAAGAAGATATAAGGCACGCCTTGTTGCACAAGGATTTTTACAAAGACCTGGTATCGATTATGAAGAGACATAATCACCCGTTATGGATGCTATAACGTTCCATCATCTCATTAGTTTTGTTGTCCATAAAAAACTTGACATGCATTTAATGGATATGATTACCGCTTACCTTTATGGCTCACTTGATAATGAGATATACATTAAAATTTCTGAGGGATTTAAAATGCCTAACGCACATAATTTAAAATCCCGAAAAATATTTTCAATCAAATTGCAAAGATCTTTGTATGGTCTAAAGAAATCAGGACGCATATGGTATAATCGTCTCAGTGAGTATTTATTAAAGGAATGTTATATAAGTGATGCCATTTGTCCATGTGTTTTTATAAAGAAAACAACATCGGAATTTGTTGTACTGGCCGTATATGTTGATGAAATAAAACTTATTGGAACTCCTATAGAACTCCAAAAGGCAATTGATTATTTAAAGAAGGAATTTGAGATGAAAAATCTCGGAAAGACAAAATTATGTCTTATTTTGCAAATTGAACATTTGGCAAATGGAATTTTTGTTCATCAATCTACCTACATAGAAAATGTATTGATACGGTTTTACATGGATGGAGCACATCCATTAAGTATTCCGATGGTTGTTCGATCACTTGATATGAATAAGGATCCATTCCGACCTAAAAAGAGAACGAAGAGCTACTTGGTCTTGAAGTACCATATCTTAGTGCAATTGGCACTACAAGAAAATAGGCCTTTAGCGAAAGGAAATTCGGTCGTTAAAAGTCCTAATCTAATCGTTATTAGTCAATAAAGACCAGGAAAAAACCGGTCGTCGCCGGTCGCTAAAAGCCCCGACGTTAAAATTTTACGACCGGATCTCAAGTCGGTCGTTAAAGAACCTTTAGTGACAGCAAGAAATCCGGTCATTGTAGCTCCTTTTAGCGACCACATTTCCCTTCGCTACTTGTAATTCTGGTTGTTAAATCTTGTAATTATGACAACAAATTCAGTCATTAAAAGTTCTTTAACCTTAGCTAGTTGTCTATTAATCTTCCACAGCAATAAAAAATCAAGTCTTTCAAGGTTTAGATACACAGAAACATCTGAAAAGACACAATTATATATGTTCATACAAATTTTATATTCTATTACAAAGAACTAAAGTGTCATATTACAAGAATATACCTATCCAATTTGTATGACAGTATTTTGTCAACTCCTAACAAAAGAGAGCGGAATTCACGTACAAGTGAGAACATCTTTAAACAACTCTAAACAAAATAGAAAACATGTCTCTCTTGTGCTTCAACTTATTTTTTAATATTTGCAGTTGTTTATACTTGCTCTGCATTTTTTCTTCAAAAAGTTCTTTAAACTCCATATTCTTGATCTCCTGAAAAAACAAAGATAAAAGAAAGTTATTAATAGAAAGACTTCAAAATCTTGACAAGCATATACAGGCATGTGTCCACATCACTCTGTTACAAAGGATCAGAGGTACAATAACATCAACTTGTCTTAATAATTTAGTGGAGTAGCTAAACCATAGATAAATTTTGGCAACCTCTCTAAATGAAAGCGGCTAAATACAACATACTTAAAAGGTTTTATTATTGATATTTAAATGGCCATTGGTGGTCTTTCTTCTGTTGAGTAAGTTCTGAACACAACAAAAATTAGTTACAGACATCTCCAAAACACACTGCTTTAGAAAAGCACTTGGAAGGGATACTGAGCACTGACTCCTGCGAATGAACTATGGAAGGAGCCATTAAACTATTTTCTATTTTCTCAGTATTGCTAGTTCTATCAACAAGAATCGCCCAGATTACTACTGTACCATATAACATATACGGGTTACCAAAAAATTTGTAGAAATGTGTAATGGATGTAACACACCATCACATTGTAGGAACTGAAAATGAGTTTTGTAAATCCTTTTCTCTGTATATTTCTTTGTACAATGTATACTATTTATAAAGAATAATAGAATCTATCCTAAACAAACTTTGCCAAGTGACACTGTTCTATTACCCTATCTTTACAGCTATTGTAACAAATTCTGTTGTAACAGACTAAGGAATATATACAAAGAATAATTCTCTCTACTATGTAAAATATCTACATCAAATCTGGGCCAAACAAGTGACTGAACATGTAGGCCCAGTTTGATGAATGAGCCCATTTGATGAAGGAGTTGAAGTCCAAAACAAAAATGCTGAAGTCCAAAATAGAAATGCTGAAGTCCAAAACAGAAATGTTGACTTTACATACTCCTTTATTAGACATGAATCATAGTAACCCTAGGCTTGTTCTTCTTCATCTTCTTTCTTCTTCTACATGCTTAGATCGACAGAGGGTTTGTCACCTGTAACACCAACACCCCCCTCCCCTTCAAGTTGGAGGGGGATGAAAGAACACCCAACTTGTGCAAAAGAGTATGATGAATCGGACCAAAGAGTGATTTTGTAAATAGATCTGCGAGCTGAGAGGATGATCGGACATAGGAGAGTGAAATTAGGCCGGCAAGGAACTGCTGTCGGACGAAATGGCAGTCTAGTTCAACATATTTGGTTCTTTCGTGAAAAATAGGGGTTTTGGCTATATGAATAGTTGTTTGACTGTCAGAATGGAGAGGAATAGGAAGTGAAATTGGTATTGAAAGATCGTCAAAGAGTCGTACTAACCAAGTAATCTCTACCACAACTCGTCGCATTGAGCGATATTCGGCTTCAGCAGAACTGAGGAAGATGGAGGTTTGCTTCTTCGATTTCCATGAAATTAGGGATGAACCAAGGGAAATGTAGAAACCACTGACGTATTTACGCGAGTTAGGGCAAGTGGCCCAATCGGAATCACAAAAAGCAAGGAGCTGGTAGGAAGGTGAAGAGGACATAAAAAGGCCAAGTCCGGGATCTTTCAACAAGTAGCGAAGAACACGAAGAGCAGCATTGAGATGAGGTTGACGAGGATATTGCATGTATTGACTGTGGTGATGTACAATGTAGGATAAATCTGGCCTAGTATGCGTCAAATAATTTAATTTGCCCAACAAATGGCGATATAAAGTTGGATCAGGAATTGAGTCACCAGTTTGAGCAAGAAGACGAGCAGATGGGTCTAGAGGGCAAGACACAGGCGACTTGTGGAGAGAATCAAATTCTTGCAATAAATCAAGGATGAACTTCCGCTGAGACAAAATCAGACCATGAGGCTCTCGTAAAACTTCCATGCCCAAAAAATAATGTAAGTTTCCAAGATCCTTGATTTTGAAATCCTTATGTAAAAATTCTTTTAAGTCCGTCAATTCCTTCATATCACTCCCTGTCAGTAATATGTCATCTACTTAACTGCCACAATAGATATTGATGATTATGTCCTTTTAAAGAACAAGGAGTAATCGTTCAATGAATGTGAATATCCTTTAAAGTTAAGAGCAGTTGTTAGTTTAGAGTACCATTGTTTAGAAGCTTGGCGAAGTCCATAAATGGACTTCTTCAACTTAAAAACATGATTAGGAGAATATGGTGTAAAACCAAATAGGAACTTCATATAAACCTCTTCATTTAGGTCGCCATGTAAGAAACCATTGTTCACATCCAATTGATAAAGGCCCCAACGTTTCTTAACTGCAACTGCTAAAATGCATCTGATGGTGGTCATTTTGACCACTGGGGAAAAAGCCTCATTGAAATCTATTCCTTCTCTTTGTATGTCACCTCTCACAACCAATCTGGCTTTTAGCCTTTCTATACTCCCATCTGAGCGTTGTTTTACCTTGTACACCCATTTTCAAGGTAAAGCTTTTCTACCTGGGGGTAGTTCCATGACTTCCCGAGTTTTATTGAGCTCAAGAGTAGCAATTTCCTGTTCCATAGCTTGCTTCCACCCTGGATGATGTGCAGCCTGTGAATAACTAATAGGTTCATGCATATTATATAGAGCATTGAGCATATGTTGATTAGAGTTGGATAGGTTACTAAAGGACAAAGATGGAGGTGGGGTTGGGGGTGAGGAAACATGTAGTACTTACATCTGATAGGTGAAGAGCATTACAAATGTAATCTTTGAGGTAAATAGGAGGATTGTGAGGTCTGGTGGATTTTCTAATTAGAGTTTCTACCAAAGGTCGAGAAACACGAGAAGGTGATGAAGGAAAAGGAACAGTGAAAGAGGGGTTGCGTGCTGATGATCCAACTGGTAATGGGCTAATAGGAAATAGAGATGTACCAGGTATAGAAGTAGAAGAAACAGTAGGGTTAGGAGAAGGAGTGAGAGCAGAATTGTAATTAGTAGAAGAAACTAAAGGTGAGGACAAATCTGAGGTTAACCGAGAAGATGTACTTAAAGGGGCTGCAGGTAAATAAGAAACTCTTATAGGAGAAGATTTAAAAGAAGCAAAAGGAAACAATTCCTCATGAAATATGACATCTCTTGACACAAAGACCTTTGAAGTTTTCAAATCGATCACTTTATAACCCTTTTTCCTATGTGACCCTAGAAGTACACAAGCAACAACTCTTGAGTCAAATTTGGATCTATGTCTTGAAAGAATAGATGCAAAGCATAGGCAACCAAAGCATATTAAATTGGAATAATTAGGCTTGGTTTGAAATAGGACTTCATAAGGAGTCTTGTACTTTAATACTCTAGAAGGATATATGTTGATCAAATAAGTGGCTGTGAGCAAACAGTCCCCCCAAAATGATATAGGCAAATGAGATTGAAATAAAAGAGCTCTAGATGTTTCTAGTAAATGCCTATATTTTCTCTCCACAACACCATTCTGTTGTGGAGTGGAGACACAACTGGTTTGATGTAAAATTCCTTGAGAAAGAAAGAAATATGTTTGAACAGTTCCAGAACCCAATTCAGAAGCATTATCAGATCTGATTATCTTAAATTTTGTATGAAATTGCCTTTCTACCATTGCCAGATAAGATTTTAGCATGCTGAAGGCATTTGACTTGTTACTTAGTAAGTAGGTCCAAGTCCCTCTACTGTAATTATCAACTATAGTGAGAAAATATTTATAACCATCATAGGTAGGATCCTTGTAAGGTCCCCAAGTATCCACATGAATTAGTTTAAAAGGCTTGCTGGTTGATATAGAACTTGAAGAAAAAGGAAGGTTAGATTGTCTAATAAGGCAAGGAGTAGAATGAGTAAAACATGAAGGAACAGAAACATCAGAAATTTTCTTCATATTACTCAAAGGCATATGGCCTAATCTGTAATGCCATAGTTTTTATTTTACATTTGAATCAGAAAAAGCAAAACAAGAATTGAAAACTGGAACAGAAAGTAAACTTTGCCTAGATACAGAAACACTAGAATTAGGGAAATTTGTAGAAACTGGAGCTGGAAAGCTTGACTTGAGAATGAACAGTCCTCCTGTCTCCCTACCAATATCCAGAGGGCTCTTCAGTGAAGGGCCCTGCAGTAGAAAACAAGAATCAGGAGTGAAGAGCACATATTGTTGAAGTTTCTTACACAACTTGTGCACGGACAACATATTGAATCTAAAAGAAGGCACATATAGGACATTGTGCAAGACTATGTTTGGTAATAATGCAACAGAACCTGAATGATTGACTTTTACTCTATGAGAATTAGGCAGATTGACCATGACAGGTTTAGGCAAGACTTTATAGTTAATGAAAAAATTTATGTTGAAAGTCATATGTTCAATTGCTCCACTATCTAATATCCATGACTCACTATCAATTTGAATGAAACAGGCAAAGGAATTGAAGAATTTAGTTATACCAACACAACTGAGATTGACAGAAACTTCAGAGGTTCCTGCACCTTGCTGGCCCATGTTGACTTGTTGAAGGAGTTGCAGCAACTGTGTGACATTTTCCTGGGTAAGTGATTGTGTTACTGTTGAATTAGTGTTTCCTTGTATCCCTTCTGCATTTGTGTTAAAGGCAGCATTTGCATGTACATTCCCTTGAAACTTCCTCTGCTTAGTGAATTTAAAATCTGTAGGAAACCCATGAATCCTATAGCATTTATCAATAGTATGCCCAGGTTTTTTACAATAAGTACAAATCCCAGCATTTTTTCTAGGATCAAAAACCCCTTTCTGCCCCTTATTTTCATTGAATCTTCTTGTATTTCCTTGTTGGTTTGCAACCAAAAAGGATCCTGACTCTCCTGGAAAAGCAGGGGCAGCATGGATCTCCCCCTGTTTCTCATCTTGTATCACTAGTGAATAAGCCTGCCCAATAGAGGGTAAGGGTGAAGAGAGCAAGATATTGCTCCTAACACCAATAAAAATGGCATTCAACCCCATTAGAAACTGTAGCAACCTTTCATCTTGATGTGCCTTAGAACTTTTCACTTTAGCTCCACATTCATAATCACAAATGCATGTTGAAAAGGTGTTCAAGGCATCAAGCTCATCCCACAAGCTTTTCATTTTAGTGAAATAGGTTGATACACTAGAGCTGCCTTGAACCACAACACTAAGTTCCTTTTGCAACTGAAATAGCTTAGCTCCATTTGTTTGTCTAAATCTGTCTTCCAAATCACTCCATAGTTCTTTAGCACTTTGGGAGTAAAGAACACTTTATCCTATTTCCTTAGATAGAGAGTTAAGTAACCATGACAATACCATGTCATTACATTTTGCCCAAGTCTTTTGGAGTCCAGAATCAGTTTGTGGAATACTAAGAGTTCCATCAATAAAACCCAACTTGTTTTTGCAGATAAGGCAATTACTACAGCCCTTCTCCATCCACCATAGCTTCTTCCATCAAAAACTGTTGATACAAGATTCATTCCTGGATAATCCGAGGGATGTAGATAATAAGGATGTGATGAATCAACCACTCCATTTATGACTGTTGTTGCTGGTATAACAGGATCATCCATGGCAGTAGCTGAGGCTAGAGGAACTGGAGTCTGTCCAGGAGTACTCATGGCCGAAGAAAATTGAAGAACAAAAAAGAAGAGAAGAAAAAATGATAGGATTGTGAATGAGCAGCTCAAGCCTGCTCTGATAACATGTAGGAAATGAAAATGAGTTTTGTAAATCCTTTTTCTCTGTATATTTCTTTGTACAGTGTATACTATTCATAAAGAATAATAGAATCTATCCTAAACAAACTTTGTCAAGTGGCACTGTTCTATTGCCCTATCTTTACAGCTATTGTAGCCAATTCTGTTGTAACAGACTAAGGAATATATACAAAGAATGATTCCCTCTACTATGTAAAATATCTACAGCAAATCTGGGCCAAACGAGTGACTGAACATGTAGGCCCAATTTGATGAATGAGCCCATTTGAGAAGGAGCTGAAGTCCAAAGCTGAAGTCCAAAGCTGAAGTCCAAAACAGAAATGCTGAAGTCCAAAATAGAAATGCTGAAGTCCAAAACAAAAATGCTGACTTTACATACTCCTTCATTAGACATGAATCATAGTAACCCTAGGCTTGTTCTTCTTCATCGTCTTTCTTCTTCTGCATGCTTAGATCGACAGATGATTTGTCACCTATAACACCAACACACATCCCCAAAAGATGTGGACAAAATAACAGCTGACAACTGCAGACTAACACTTTAATCTTCAAGTTCGATAATCTTAACCACTGATGCATCTCCAACTACATAAAGCCATTCAAATTGACACAAGTTTTAAGTTTGCAATAGGCATGGAATATAATATGAACGAATTATAAGCATCACGAAAAAATGGAAGAGGGGAAACCATATAAGTTTCTGTGTGGGATTTATAGACAGCAAAAACCAACATAGCAACATCCAACCAAAAAACCAAGTACTCTAACTAAGAAGAAGACTTAAATGTAATCAAACATATCAATAACAGAAGAACAAGATAAATCAATTACAAAATCGCGGCACAAATGATTTCAAAGTCATTTATTGATTTAATTTATTTTTTATGGTCCTAATAAGAACAAATTATTTCATAATTAGCCAAATTGACATCTTTTGGATATAATTGCAATAACTTTGCAATTATAGCCTAAGCATGTAATTTTATATTTTTTTTTACCAGAAATTAGCCTCTTATATTCTTAAATATAAAATAATCATTTTAAGTTATTTCCATGCATATGATTCATTTTTATAATTAGTAATTACTTTATAAAACTATTTT
>ML492717.1:18794-31248 GCA_005239535.1 Nicotiana rustica
CATTCCCATCAGTACTACTTATACTTCAGAGCGGTTAGCTGGTATCTACATTAAAGAGTTTGTCCGGTTGCATGGAGTTCTAGTTTCTATCATTTCTAACCGAGGTACTCAGTTCACATCTCACTTTTGGAGGGCTGTACAGAAAGGTATGGGTACTGATGTAGAGTTGAGCACTGCGTTTTTCACCCTCAGACCGACGGTCAGTCGGAACAGACTATTCAGATATTGGAAGATATGTTACGGGCTTGTGTGATTGATTTTGGTGGTTCAGATCAGTTTCTTCCATTAGCGGAGTTTGCATATAATAACAGCTATCAGTCCAGTATTCAGATGGCCCCGTATGAGGCTTTATATGGTAGGAGGTGTAGATCTTCGGTTGGCTGGTTCGAGCCTGGTGAGGCTAAGTTATTGGACACAGATCTGATTCAGGATGCGTTAGAGAAGGTGAATTTGATTCAGGAGCGACTTCGCACGGCGCAGTCTAGACAAAAGAGCTGTGCAGATCGGAAGGTTTGGGATGTATCATTTATGGAAGGTGAGAAGGTATTGTTAAAAGTATCACCCATGAAAGGTGTTATGAGGTTCGAAAAGAGAGGAAAGCTAAGTCCTCGGTTTATTGGTCCTTTTGATGTACTTCAGAAGGTTGGTGAGGTGGCTTATAGACTTGCCTTGCCACCCAGCTTGTCGAGTGTTCACTCGGTGTTTCATGTGTCGATGCTCAAAAAATACGTTGGCGATCCGTCTCATGTGTTAGACTTCAGCACAATTCAGCTCGAGGGTGATATGTCGTATGAAGTGGAGCCAGTAGAAATTTTAGCTCGTGAGGTGAGAAAGCTGAGATCTAAGGAGGCAGCATCAGTGAAGGTGCAGTGGAGAGGTCAGCCAGTAGAGGAGGCTACTTGGGAGACCGAGCGGGAGGTGCAGAGCAAGTATCCTCACTTGTTTGAGACTCCAGGTATGTTTCTAGACTCGTTCGAGGACGAACGTTTGTTTAAGAGGGGGAGAATGTAACGACCCGGTATGTCGTTACGTAAAACCTTCATCATAATTGTTTCTATTGACTTACTATAGATTGGTTATTCTGTTATTAATGTGTTAGAGTTGATAGGCTTGGAATCAGAATGGTTAAATGAGAATTCAGACACTTAGTCTTTAAGAATAGCCTTAAAATGGGAAAAGTGAACTAAGAGTTGACTTATTGGTAAATGACCTCGGAATGCGGATTTTATGGCTCGGATAGCTTCGTTAGGTGATTTGGGACTTATGAGGGTGTTCAGAAAAAATTTGTGATGTCCAGTGTAGAATTTGGCTTGAATTGGCGGAAGTTAGTTTTAGACGATTCCGAGCGACAGTGGAAAATAGGCTATCGGGGTAGAAATGGAATTCCGACAGTTGGAACAAGTTCGTAATGTCATTTTGGACTTGTCTGCAAAATTCCAGGTCAATCAGAGTTGATTTGGATAGTTTCGGCATCATTGGTGAATTTTAGAAACATCAAAGTTCTTAGGCTTGAATCCGATGTAAATTTGGAGTTTTGGTGTTTTGGGAGTGCAACTAAGTTTCAATGATGTTATGGGATATGTTGGTAAGTTTGGTTGGAGTTCCGAGGGGCTCGGGATTGATTTCGGGTGATTAACGGACTCATTTGGACTTAGAACAATTGCTGGTTTTCTGGTTTTTGTGCACAGTGATTTTTTTCACTGCGATCGCGGGTGAAATAGTGCGATCGCAGAGAGTTAATTATGGACAGGCTCGGATTGTTCTATGCGATCGTAAGAAGGGAGGTGCGATCGCGGAGTAGAAGGGGCCCAATGCAGTGCGATCGCGTGGGTTGAGCTGCGATCGCGTAGAGTTAGCCAGGCGCGTGGGGAGCGAGGTCAGTTGTTCTTCGCGATCGCGTGAGCCGGACTGCGATCGCGTGAGCTTTGTTGCGATTGCGGAGGTCTAAGGGAATTGGTCAGTGCTATCGCGGAGAGTAAATCACTGGGCAGTTACATAATAACCCTTCCGCGACTTAAACCCTCTTTTACACCATTGTTGAGCGGAGGAGAGCTTTTTGGGCGATTCTTGAAGGAGAAAATCAGTGGATATCACATAGGTAAGTAATTTGATTATTAAAACTCATTTATGGGTGATTAAAGACCATAATCTCATCCTTTAATTCATGAAAAACATTAGAAAAATAGGATTTTGGGGCATGAGATTATGAGACCTTCAATGGTCGATTTGAGGGGTCAAACGAACTCCGGTTTTGGGGTTCTTTATATGTACGGAATCGTGAGAAGATGAAGAATACTTTTATGTAAAAATTTCTGAGTTTAGGGACGCGGGCCCGGGGGCCGGGTTTTGACCGAATTCGGATTTTGAGCTAAATTCGATATTTTTCAATTGGAATTTATTCTTTAAGCATATATTGATGATAAAAATCTGAACTTGGTAGATTTGGGGCCTTCGTAGGTTGATTCGAGAGGCAAGCGCATTGCGGAATAGTTTTCGGCCTCGTTTTTAGGTAAGTAATGTCTTTAAATCCTGTCCTGAGGGTATGAAACCCCGGACTATGCACCCTTTCACGGGTTTGAACTGGAAAGATTGAAACTTTGGAAATATCTTTCTTATTTAGGCGACTATTGAGTTGCTAAACCGTTTTTAAAGCCTTTTCTTAATTAGTATTTATATATTATGATATGTTTTGGGCTGTAAGCCGTGTTTGGGGCCTAGTGCTGATCTGTTTACCCTTTGAGGGTTGTGTTACTATATTTTACTCACTGATACGCTATGATATTTCACTCAGTCTTTTCCTGATAAATTATTTTTACACTTAGAGTATTTTGATACTATTTATTTAAAAATGAAACACTATTTTGGGTCGAGAACCCGGTACATTTATGGCCTAAGGGCAAACTGAGAGTGTCTAACTGAATGGTGAGGAGGCTTTCAGGCCTCAGGAGTGTGGTGAGGAGGCTTTCAGGCCTCAAGAGTGTGGTGAGGAGGCTTTCAGGCCTCAAGAGTGTGGTGAGGAGGCTTTCAGGCCTCAAGAGTGTGGTGAGGAGGCTTTCAGGCCTCAAGAGTGTGGTGAGGAGGCTTTCAGGCCTCAAGAGTGTGGTGAGGAGGCTTTCAGGCCTCAAGAGTGTGGTGAGGAGGCTTTCAGGCCTCAAGAGTGTGGTGAGGAGGCTTTCAGGCCTCAAGAGTGTGGTGAGGAGGCTTTCAGGCCTAATGTTATTATTGCGCTTGGGCTGTAGGAGCCCTTCCGGAGTCTGTAACACACCCCCAGTGAGCGCCGGTACTGATTGAGTGATGATGATTGCCCGCGGGGCTGATACTGAGTGATGATTTATACTGAGTGATGATTTATATGGAGTGATTGAGGGAATGCCTGAGGGCATCTGTTCTGAGAGATGATTTTGGCCTGAGGAGCAGTATCATGATGATTTTACTATGTTTTCGAACTATGATTTACTTTAGTTTCAAACTGAGTTTTACGGAGAAATTTACTGAGATATACTGATATTGTACTTGTTTTCAAGGGATTTCTGAAAACTGATTTCGAACTTATTATGTGATGAATACTACATGGTGACTTGGTATTTTTACTGGCTTTTGTGGAATTGTGTATCTGTTCTGTGTGTTATATTACTCAGACTGTGATTTATTTTCATTACTAGTGAGTTGGCGTACTCATAAAGACTCCCCGTGCCTCGGTGCACAAATCCAGGTACTAGCTCGCAGCAGTAGCTGACGCAGGTGCGATAACAGCATTTCACGGGATTTCGAGGTAGCTGTCCAGCGTCCACAACTTCTCCATTTCCCTTCCTTATTTAGTCTTAGCATTTGATTCAAAGACATATATTATAGTTTTAGCAGGGTTAGATTTATTTATTCTTAGATGCTCATGACTACTGACTCCAGTTCTTGGAAGGGTTGTTAGACTATTATTGGGACGTTAAGACTTAATTATATTATTTGATGCTATGGTTGCTTGCTTATTGTTATATTGTGAGCTGTTAAAATTTAACAAAAGCGTAGTAATGTGATGGTTGGCTAGCCTAGTTCCACAATAGGCGCCATCACGACCTGTTAGGATTTGGGGTCGTTACAGATGGCAAGTGAAACAAGGAAGGGGGAAATCATCCTCCCAGTGAACGTAGACGGAACCTTACAAGACACAAAGTTTCATGTCATCGAAGGTGGCATGAGGCATAATGCTTTTCTTGGAAGGTCGTGGATCCACAACATGAGGGTAGTGCCATCCACCCTTCATCAAATGATGAAGTTCCAAACAAAAGATGGCGTGGAAAAGGTATATGGGGAGCAACATGCAACTAAGGAGATGTTTGTAGTCCATGACTTGGCACCAGTATCGACGCCCTCTACATCGAAAAAGTCGAGCGTCAAGGACAAACAAGTAGCAAAATAGCAATCACAGTCTATATCCTCGGTTGAGCCCGAGGAACAGATGGTTGAGGACGAAGATGAAGATTTCTTAACCCCTCAAGCTTTCGTCGCCCCCGAGGAGTCAGATGCGACGAAGTCCACGGTCGAGGAACTTGAGCACGTGATATTGATCGAGTATCTGCCGGAACGAAAGGTATACCTGGGGACATGATTAACACCCAAACTCAGGAAAATACTCGTTCAATTCCTTATCAATAACATTGATTGCTTTGCTTGGTCCCACTTAGATATGACAGGGATCCCGTCGGAGATAACCACTTATCGACTAAGTGTCGACCCTAGATTTAAACTGGTGAAACAAAAGAGAACACCTCAGTCCGAGGTAAATCATGCATTGATCAAAGACGAGGTAACCAAACTTCTTAAGATAGGGTCCATAAGGGTAGTAAAATATCCTGAGTGGCTAGCTAATGTAGTAGTAGTCCCTAAAAAGGGAAACAAACTTAGAATGTGTGTAGACTACAAAGATTTGAACAAGGCATGCCCTAAAGACTCTTTCCTATTGTCAAACATCGATCGTTTGATCGACACTACGGCCGATCACGAGATCCTTACTTTTCTCGATGCCTACTCCGGGTAAAATTAAATTCGAATGAACTCTGAGGACCAGGAAAAGAATTAGTTTATCACAAAGTATGGAACTTATTGATATAACATAACGCCCTTCGGGCAAAAAATGAAGGAGCTACATACCAACGCCTAGTTAATAAAATGTTCGAACATCAGATAGGCAAATCTATGGAAGTTTATACTGATGACATGCTAGTTAAGTCCCTGCGCACAGAGGACCATTTGACTCATTTGCAAGCAGCGTTCGAGATTTTAAGAAAATACAACATGAAACTCAACCCCGAGAAATGCGCTTTCGAAGTTAGCTCGGGCTAGTTCCTAGGTTCCATGGTTTCAAACAAGGGGATCGAGATCAACCCTAAAAAAATCAAAGCCATCGAGGAGATCACCGTCGTAAACAATGTGAAAGTCGTACAACGCCTAACCAGACGAATAGTCGCCCTAAGATGATTTATCTCGAGATCATCAGAGTAGAGTCATCATTTCTTTTCCCTACTATAGAAGAAGAATGATTTCGCATGGACTCCGGAGTGCCAACGAACCTTGGAAGAGTTAAAATGGTACCACTCCGAACCCTCCCTTGCTTCACACTCTGAAAGAGGATGAAAAACTCTACTTGTATTTAGGCGTGTCCGAGGTAGCGGTAAGTGACGTGCTGGTTCGAGAAGAACAAGGTACACAATTTCCCATTTATTATGTAAGTCAGACCCTAGGAGATGCTGAAACCAGGTTTCCTCATTTAGAAAAGTTAGCACTTGCATTAGTAAGCGCATCTAGGAAATTAAAATCGTATTTTCAATGTCACCCTATATGTGTATTGACTACATACCCACTTCGAAATATCTTGCATAAGCCCGAATTATCGGGCCGACTGGCCAAATAAGCCTTCGAACTTGGAGGGTATGATATCAAATATCAACCTCGAAAGGCTATCAAGTCTCAAATTTTGGCAGACTTCGTGGCCAATTTTACGCCTTCCCTCGTACCCGAAGTAGAAAAGGAACTCTTGCTAAAAACGGGTACATCATCGGGGGTATGGACCCTCTTCACAGACGGTGCCTCAAATGTGAATGCGTCCGGGCTCAGTATTATTTTAAAATCGCCTACGGGCAATATCATTAGGTAATCTATCGAAAAATCTATATTGACTAACAATGAAGCCGAGTATGAGGCTATGATTGCAGGTCTCGAACTAGCCAAGGGCCTGGGAGCAGAGGTCATTGAGGCCAAGTGTGACTCTCTTTTGGTAGTAAACCAAGTAAACGGAAGTTTCGAAGTTTGGGAAGATAGAATGCAAAGGTACTTAGACAAAGTTCAAGTGACATTGCATCGCTTTAGTGAATGGACACTAGATCATGTACGTCGAGAACAAAATAGCGAGGCTGATGCACTTGCAAATTTGGGGTCATCGGTTGAAGAAGATGATATTGTCCCGGGGACTATCGTCCAATTATCGAGGTCGGTGGTCGAAGAAAGCCATGCGGAAATTAATTCAACAAGTTTAACATGGGATTGGAGGAATAAGTACGTCGAATACTTGAAGCACGGGAAGCTCCCCTCGGACCCAAAAGAGTCGAGAGCCTTACGAGCCAAAGCAACTCGGTTCTCACTCGATGAAAATGGAACATTATATAGAAGAACCTTCGATGGACCACTGGCAGTGTGCTTGGGATCGGGAGACACCGATTACGAATTACGAGAAATCCACGAAGGCACGTGTAGGAACCACTCTAGTGCCGACTCTTTGGTTCGCAAGGTCATTAGAGCAGGGTATTATTGGGATAGCATGGAAAAAGATACTAAGGAGTTCATTTGAAGGTGTGATAAATGCCAAAGGTTTGCACTGATGATCCATCATCCTGGCGAACAACTCCATTCGGTCCTATCCTGTGGCCATTCATGAAGTGGGGGATGGACATTGTCAGCCTCCTACCAACGGCGCCAGGGAAAGCTAAATTTATTTTGTTTATGACTGACTACTTTTCGAAATGGGTAGAAGCGCAGGCCTTCAAGAAAATAAGAGAAAAAGAGGCCATCAACTTCATATGGGACCACATCGTGTGTCGGTTACGGATACCCACCGAAATAGTGTGCCAATGGGAAGCAGTTCATCGGCAGCAAAGTGACAAAATTCTTCGAAGACCACAAAATAAAAAGGATTCTATCAACTCCCTATCACCCAAGCGCAAATGGCCAGGCCGAGTCAACGAACAAAACTATCACTCAAAGCCTGAAGAAGAGGTTGAATGATGCTATAGGGTAATGGAGTGAAGTATTGCCCGAGGTGCTATGGGCATATCGAACAACGTTGAAGTCAAGAACGGGGGAAACCCATTTTCTTTGGTATATGGTTTGAAGCATTGATTCCGGTCAAGGTCGGGGAACCTAGCTCTAGGTTTCAGCATACCACCAAGGATTCGAACTATGAGGCTATGAACACTAGCCTCGAGCTACTATATGGAAAACGTGAAGCCATACTAGTTCGAATGGCCGCACAAACGCAAAGGATCGAGAAGTATTACAATAGAAGGGAAAACCTTTGCCATTACGGAGTCGGGGACTTAGTTCTAAGGAAATCCACCCTCGATACTCGAGACCCAAACGAAGGGAAACTAGGCCCTAATTGGAAAGGACCGTACCGAGTCCTCGGAGTCATAAGGAAAGGATCCTACAAAATTAGCACAATGGAAGGAGAGAAACTACCAAATATGTAAAGACCCGTAAAATTTCTTGCTTAAAATAATGCCCGAATAGGTCCCCGAGTTGTTATCTCTGTGGAAATTCTTAAAACGGACAATTATTTTTTTAAAAGTACCTCGGGATTTGAAGGAACTTAATTTTTCCAGAAATTTGGGTGTTATGCGACGCACTATGAGATCGCATAACGTGTATGCATACCGCATAATGGTTGCATACACGGGCAGATCACTGCCTAGCTAAGGGCATGTTATGCGACGCACAATGCGATTGCATAATGTGTATGCGGACCGCATAGTGGTCGCATACACGGGCAGAATGTTTCCAACTTTTGGCTCACCTGAGGGCCATTCTGCGGTCAAATATGCGGACCGCATGTCAGGAATGCGATCGCATTCTTGACTGCATATTCGACACGGTTTGTTAAATACCCGACCCCAGTTTTATTTAACCCCTGGCCCCTTTCATTTTAACTCGTTTCTTAACAAAATAGAGAGAAGTGAGAGTGGGCTCTAGAGAGAGAAGTCCTCATCTTCCCCAAATTGGTCCTCCATCTCTACCCAGGCTTGGAAATTTATCAAGTAGTAGTCATCTTGTTCATCATAAGAGGTAAGCCTTCACCCTATTTTCTCAAATTCCAGGGATTTAACTAAGAATAAAACACACATAGGTTGGTTCTTGGGGATGAAAAGTTGGGACCTTGCATGCATGTGAATAATCTTCCATAACCTAGCAAAGGGAAGCAAGTAGAGTAATCTTTCACTAAAAAGGGTTTAGTCAATCTAAGGGATCACATAGTGTTTGATAAAATGCTCAAATGAACTCGAGACTCCTAATTCTAAGATAAATATGTTGCATTGTGAACTAGATTGACGATGCTTGGCGGTTCGGTGAACTCCAATAGAAATTAAAAAAAGGGAACTCGACTCCAGGTATGTATGGCTAACTTTAATCTTTGTAAAATCACATGTGGTGTTCGAGCATACGGTATGTGTATTGTTATGAATATGTGTAACTGGTTGTCCAAATTATGTTGAAGCGTGAAGTGTATTACTTGTCTGTCTTTAGTTGATCACCACACTACCATGCTATGTAAAACGGTGCTAGGAGGATAATGAATCCGAGAGTATGAATGTATATGCTAAAGGCTATGTAAAGAAGCTACATTATTGCTGAAATCTTCTGTGATTGAACTGTGATTTGCCATCGTTGATATGAGATGTGATTGCTTGGTGGGATCGAGTTGCGCACCGCAATAGGGAGATAAGGGTGAGAGGTGAGAAGTGATAAGGGTGTGATTGTGATTGTCAGGAGGGATCGGGTTGCACGCCGCAACAGTTGTCAGGTGGGATCAGGTTGCACGCCGCAACAGTTGTCAGGTGAGATCGGGTTGCACACCGCAACAGAAACACAATAAAATGATTGTGATTGTCAGGTGGGATCGGGTTGCGCGCCGCAACAGAAGAAATAAGGGTGAAATGTAAGAAGGGACAAGGGTGGAATTGAGATTGTGATTATGATAATGTGAAAATTGTGGAACTTCCATTGTGTATCTTTCTATGTCTTGTGCGGTGATTGTGTGACTCTCTGTCTGTCTCTTGCCTTTGCATTATTTAGTTTACTTAGAGTAAGGTTTGTTCATACATACCATTCAAATGTACTGACGTCCCTTTGCCGGGGGCGCTACATCTTGTGATGATTGTAGGTGGTTCTATAGCAGGTACTCCAGCCTACCGATAGTAGTGCCTCCCCTACATCCTATCAGCTGATTTGGTGAGCCCCTCTCCTCTCGGGGCCCAGTGTGGTTCATGCCACCTTTTCTTCCGGATTTTCATTTTTGTATTGGTGTAAGGTATAGCCGGAGCCTTGTTACCGGCAAGTATTATATATAACTCCTTCGTATTCTTAGAGGCTCCGTAGACAGGAAGTGTGGGTTATGCACTTATGTATTTTGGGCAGTATGACTTGTAGACCACGTAAAGTAAAACTGTGTTTTACGTATATTATGTGAATATTGGACTACACGTTGGTAACGGCAGAATTCTATGGTTTAATTTCAAATTGTAAGAATGCATCTTAATTGTAACTGAATAATGTACATCGGAAATTTCGGGGTAATACGTAGGAAGGAAAAAGAAATCCAGGTCCGCTTGACTGGGGCTACCCGGTCGAGTGCCAGTCGTGTCCCTTGGTTTTGGGGCGTGACAAACTTAGTATCAGAGCCTAAGGTTTTAAAAGATTCCTAGGATATCTCTGAGCCGTGTCTAGTAGAGCCCTTTTTATCGGTGTGTTGTCGACCACATCTATAATTAGGGAGCTACACAGACATTAAGGAAATTACTCTTTTCATTGCTATTCTATATCGTGCGTTGAAGTGGAGAGTGAAAATGTCCTTGTCTAATTCGTGCTTTGTTCCAAAAAATTTCAGTAATGGCACCAAAGAAGAGAGCTCGACTCGGCCTTGAGGCCAATGCCACCCCAAGTGTGGCTGTGAATCATGTACCTGGTAGTGCGGCTGACAGTGACTCCCCGACCTTGAATTTGCCGAACCCTTCTATTCCAGATCAAAGCATTCCTGTTCCTGCGGCGGCGGAGGGTGCTGCAATCCCTCCCGCTGATATTCCTGATCCCTCTACGGTTCCAGTTTCTGGTCCCGGTACGTCCGAGGGGGACCTCAGAAGAGCTATTCATATGTTAACTCAGTTGGTGGCCGCTCAGGCCCTAATATCTCATGCTACCCCTGCGTCCTCCAGCGGACAGGGAGATTCCGCGAGCTCCAGAGTCAACCAGTTTCTACGGTTGGCCCCTCCAGAGTTCTCAGGTACGGATCCAGAGGCTGATCCACAGGGTTTTCTTTATGAGATGTGCAAGACCTTTCAGATGATGAAGGCTACAGGGACAGAGGGGGTTGAGTTAGCTTCGTACAAGCTGAGGGGATTAACATATTCCTGGTTCGAGATGTGGGAGGGTTCCCGTGGAGTGGGAAGTCCTCCGTCTAGATGGAGCGAGTTCGTGGATGCGTTCATGGATCACTTTTTGCCTGCCGAGACTGTGGCAGCCCGTGCTACTGAGTTTGAGGTCCTCAAGCAGGACAGTATGAGTGTTTGGGAGTACCACATGGAGTTCGTAAGGTTGTCCAAGTATGCTCCCCAGTTGGTGTCGACCATGTATTCTCGAGTTCAATGATTTGTTCATGGTCTCAGTCTTTTGGTTGTGAATGAGGCTGCTACAGCGGCTTTGCACTCAGATATGAATTATGGGAAGATTTTGGGATTTGCCCAGGCTACGGAGGCTAGAAAGTTGAAGATACAGGCATACAATGAGAGTAGCAGCATGGCCCGGTCGGTGGGTCACTCAGGGAGCGTCGTTTCAGGGGGGAGACCCGTTCAGGGGAGGGGACCATCAGGGCCATCCCAGTTTTATGCAGTCTTCAGCCAGTGCACCACCATCCGTGCACCGTTATAAGCCAAATAGTCATTGGAGATCATGATCCGACAGCAGGAGACCCCATTAGTCAGGTCGTCCCGCAGGAAGGTTCAAGCATCAGAGGAGGGCTCTGTGCCCTCAGTGCGGAGGGTTCCATACTGAGGCCTGTTATTTGGATCGCCCGATGTGCTAAACGTGTGGGGTGAGGGGTCATCTTTAGAGGGTTTTCCGCGCGCCCAGCCAGGGCATGGGTAGGGGGTTTGCCCAGTCGTCCGGTTCTTCAGCCGCCACATCTTCAGTGCGTCCTCCAGCTCCAGCAAGACGTGGTGTAATTAGGGGTGGGGCTCGTGGTAGAGGAGGACCCAGCCAATTCTATGCTTTGAGTGGTCTCCAGAACGCGGAGGCCTCTCCAGATGTTGTCACAGGTATTCTGAATGTTCAAGCACTTGATTGTTATGCTCTTATTGATCTGGGGTCCTCCTTGTCCTATGTTACCCCGTTTATTGCTTCAAGTTTTTGGATAGAACCCGAACAACTTCATGAGTTGTTCTCTGTATCAACTCCGGTTGGTGATTCTATTACAACAACGCAAGTCTATAAGAATTGTGTTGTCACGGTATGTGGTCGCGTTACCACGGCCGATCTTATTGAGCTTGAGATGGTATATTTTGATATTATCATGGGAATGGACTGGTTTTATTCGTGCTTTGCTAAGCTCGACTTCCGAACGAGAGTCATGAGACTCGAGTTTCCTAATGAGTCGTTTATTAGGGAATGGTGTGGTGCCGAAAGGTAGGTTTATCTCCTGCCTTAAGGCCTCGAAGATGATTAAGAAGGGGTGTATCTATCATTTGGTCCGGGTCGCGGACACCGCTTCAGAAGTGTCGGCCCCCGAGTTCGTGTCAGCTGTGAATGAGTTTCTTGAAGTATTTCTGGACGAGCTTCCAGGGATTCCGCTAGATAGAGAGATTGATTTTGGGATTGATGTACTACTAGATACGCAACCAATATCTATCCCACCATACAGAATGGCGCCAGCAGATTTAAGGGAGTTAAATGAGCAGTTGAAGGATTTACTAGATAAGGGGTTCATTCGGCCGAGTGTGTCGCCGTGGGGTGCTCCGGGTCATTTTGTTAGAAAAAAGGATGGGTCGCTTCAGATGTGTATTGATTATCGGCAGATCAACAGAGTCACTATCAAAAACAAGTATCCACTACCTCGAATAGATGATTTGTTTGATCAATTGCAAGGTGCGAGGTTCTTCTCCAAAATTGATTTACGGTCTGGGTATCATCAGTTGAAGATCAG
>ML492719.1:12345-72330 GCA_005239535.1 Nicotiana rustica
CAATATTAAAACGCCTACTACAATCAACTAGACTCAATACATCAACAATGAAACTGTTTCTTCTAGTTGAACTGTAGGCTTCGCACAATACTTCTTCTTGCAAAATATCCTGAGAACTTTTGCTTTTCAGAACTTGATTCACTTTGTCTTTGTGCGTCTCTTCTTCAGTAGTAATACATTGAGTATTTATAGAGTCAGTGTTTGAATACATGATTCAGTTCTGATCCAACTCTACCTGGGTATACGAGTTCGACTATGACTCAACTTCCTTCTCTATTTCTGTCCTCACTGAAATCAACTTCAATCTTCTTTATCAATTTGTAACCTTTTCGTATTAGTAGACATCCTTTTAGCTGTTTGATACTCAGCAATCACTGATGTCTCCTATGCATGAACAATTCTTATGCCAACTGTTTCGTTCAGATGTGTGTGCTCTGATGGACCTGGTTCAACTGTCAATCTTCAAAATCCATTCAGTCACATGGGCCAACATCCAAGCATGGTCACAGGTTCACAATCATAATTTTCCCGGCATGGTCACATGTTCAATACCACAATCCGTCCGACATGGTCATAGGCTCATTATTGTGATGGAAGCAGATAATACAAGAATACACAGACATGATCAATGAATGTAAATTTTCATACTCCTAAACTGGTGTAAACGACATGCTACGATGTATGCTTATGCAAGCGTATTATTACAGTCAAAGTCAACGAGTAATAACAAAGATATCGAGTAGCTCACTAAAAATAACACAACAAGTTACATAAGGTGCATGACATACACAAGGAAAATCACACCATCACACGAATATCATCAACGTTTTCCTCCCAGACCATCACATATCATCCATGACATAGCCACCCTTATCTATCGGTACTGACAACATCATAATAGCCACCCTTATCAATTTTCAATAACACAGTAGGCGGCCGTATCACTCTGTATAATAGTCGCCTGTATCGCTCTAGCCAGATAATAACACAATAGTCACCCGTGTCACTCCACCTAGACATTATATCAATAGCCACACGTATCACTACGCACAATCAACAACAGTGAGATTCCACCCTTATACTTCGCATAACCACATTCAATCCACACAATAAATCACATGTGCTAACATCAAAACAACATGAAATATCAACTCGTACCACAAGTGCCCATAGGCCACAACCCTTTTCCAAAATAAGAATACCAATATTACCACAACACATAGTCCGCGACAACACAATCTGTACAATAATCTCAATAGCAACAAAACGAAACGGGAAAAAATAATTCAACAATGAAAAATACTCCATTAAACGACAAATTCAACTAAATGGCTTTCAATCACTTCGACTTTAATTAATTGCTTAAGAATAAACTCAATAATGAAGATATTTCCATGAAATGTAAACTTCATGTATGACATAAGCTAACTATGAAAGAGATGGCATGAATTAGCAACTACGTCTAAATGCATGAGAATAACGCGACAACAGAATGGTATCATGTCATAACAATTTCAATTAAGAATAACTCAAAAATAAATGAGGTCACATTGTAATAAAATAGGTGACAACTTGAAATAAAGCATATAAGAGTAATCTTGACCAGAAAATGATACGACATGTGCTAACAACTTCAAATAAGTACATGAAAGAAGCCTAATAGTCTAAATCAGTCAATTTCCACATATAAGTCCTAGTACGCACTCGTCATCTCACATACACGTCCTAGTGGCTCCTCAACTGTTGTGCTAGCAAGTGCTCTAGCTGCGACACGTGCCTCTTCTTGGCCTCTACCTCGACCCCATCCTCTTACGGCTCTAGTAGGGGTGCAAGTGTCTGCTCGACTGATCCGGTAGCGCGTGTCCTTACCATCTATTAGAGAATAAAGATACAAAGACCCAAACTTCTAAATCAACAAACCTACAAGACAGGAATGAAAAAGTAAATTTTTCTAATAGTTCTGTAGCCTCTCGAAGCCAAGTACAGATGTCCGCATACCGATCCCCAATACTCTACTAAACAAGCTTTTTTCTCGTAGAACCTATGAACCTAGAGCCTTGATACCAACTTCTCATGACCAGAAATCTCACGGTAATGGAACCTAGTCTCTAAGACTCGGTAAGCCAATTACTTATAATTGTTAAGCCAGTTTAACAATAATATTTTAAAATAAAGTTTAATATAAACACCAAAATAAAGGTGAAACAAGCCAGTGCGACAATAATCACAACAACCTCCAATGAGAAGGTAATATAGAGTCTCAAACTCTAGATGAATAAATAGAAGTATCTCAATGTAAAAAATACAATAATGTTCGGTTGACGAATTGACAATACAATCAAAAGGAAAAGGACTCCAAGGGACTACGGCGACCAAGCTGCTCTACCTTGAATCCTCACGATCAAGAAGCTAACTCTGCCAGAGTACACCACAGTCGGTACCAACTAAGTATCAACACTAACCTCGGTGGAGTAGTGACGAGGTACAAGTCAAGACACCTACTATTCTTAATAACCCATGTAGTATATAAGTATAAAGCTAATAATGGAAGCAAGAATTAGTAAATGGAAACAAGGACTAAACATGTGACATAAAAAATAAAGTAATCCGAACACTGTTATAGCACTAGTGAAACCAAATTAGGAAAATAAATGACAACCAACGATCAAGCCATTCTAACACAAGTCTCACAATAACATTACTCCGAGAAACCTCATATCCAAATCACAAGTCACGAGTCCCAAATCAAAAATCATATGCTCACGGCACCTCATGCCCACATTATCAATCACGACAACACGTACAACTCACTGTCACGACCCAAAAAAACATAACCTGTCGTGATGACGCCTATCATAGAACTAGGCAAGCCTAAATTCACATTTTCCAATACAGTAAAACCCATTTTAAAATCACACCAGAAAGATTTAACATTTAAGAAAAGCCTTTTTGAAAAGAAAACAGAATTATCCAAAACACGATACAACTTTCTCATAAATCGGGGCGTCACTGAGTACACGAGCGTTTTGATAACTGGAACATAGTACACAACAACATCTAGAGTAATAAACTAAATATACAAATAAACTAGGCAAAGGAAATCAAGGCCTATGAATGCCATGCAGCTACCTTGATAGTCCCCAAACTATGATGCCTAAATCAACAGCCGCCGCCGTGACTAGAAATGCCTGAATCTGCACACAAGGTGCAATGAGTAACGTGAGTACATCAACTTAGTAAGTAACAAGTCCAAACTTTATACTGAAGATAGCGATGAACTCAATTGGCGCAAATAAGATAAAACTAACTGTACAGAAACGTAGACTAGCTCTTAAATCAATTTGGCAATTAATAACCAGAAAAATAAAGCAGATCTGTACAGTTTAGTAAATATGACTCTACTGTCAGTACAATGCCAATGCACATGTTGTAAGTGATGCACTATGCTGTCAGCCACAAATGCTCACACTTTCGATATCTCAGCCACTCGGTACTGTATATGGCTCAGACAACCCAGGGAAGATCCATCCCGAAATATATACATGACACTGACCATAGGTCACCCAGTACCAAGGAAAAGAGCCAATCCATCCCATTGAGAAGATCCATCTCCAGGTAACAAGTACTTTAGACAAGATCCATGTCCAGGAAAGATCCATCCATCAATAATATCAATCGCGCTCACTGGGGGTGTGTTACAGAAACTAGAGGGGCTCCTACAACCCTGTTGTTACAATAACATCAATATATCCACTGCGGCGTGCATCTCGATCCCATATCTGTCACTCACAATCGACTCTTTGCCTAACTCAATCATCAACCTATCCAATCTAACTCATGGGCTCAAAATATCATGAAAACTAGCCCGAAACAGTAAAATAATGATGCAATCGCTAAAAACTAAGACTGATCTATGACATAAAATTCATGTACATGACTAAGTACAAAATATCAGTAAAAAACAGTGAAGTGACAGCAAAAGATGACCACTTTGGTCTCCACAATACCGCCAATAAGACTAGACATGATATCTAACATGATCGACTACGCAACTACTTTATCACACAGTGAAAACATGATCATCAACAAGATAGAGTCACTATGCGGTGCCATAGAGCCAACCAAATCAAATTTCTTACAGTGCACGCCTGCATGCCCGTCACTTGGCATGCGCATCACCTCAATATCAACCACATAACAAGAAAATTTGGGGTTTCGAACCCTCAGGACCAAGTTTGAAAGTGTTACTTACCTCGAACTGAGCAAATCTCTACTCCGCAATTCCTTTGCCTCTCAATTCGGCCTCAAAATGTCCCGAATATAACCACAAATAGTATAACATAATTAAAATAGGCTAAAGGGATCAATCCCACACGAAAGCTACTATATTTGGACCTAAATCCAAAATCTGCTCAACCCGGCACCCCGGGCCCAAAGCTCAAAACCCTACAAAAATCACAAAACCCAAAAGCCCGCTCACTTACGAGTCAACCCATACCAAATTTATCAAAATCCGATCACATATGACCCTCCAAAACCAAAAAGTTCACTCTCCAATCCCAAGCCCTAAACCACCAATTTTCACTTCAAAACCTCACTAATTAGGTGTAAAATCAATGGAAAAACACCATTACTAAAGATAATTCGGCTCATGGAACTTACCTCAGTGATAACCTCAAATTCCCTTCAAAACTCTCCTAAATAATCCCTAAAGTCCGAGTTCCAAAATGTGAAAGTGGGGAAAAAACACATGCAATACCAATTCCGCATCTGCAGACTAAACTCCGCCTATGCAGAAAATCATTTAAAATCTGCCTTTGCTCTTGCGATCACCTGACCGCATCGGCGATCATCGCGGGTGCGGAATCCAAACTGCACTTGCGTTCAAAACGCGCACCTGCGACCCTAAACACGGTTATCGACCACTGCAGGTGCGAGAATGCCATTGCACCTGCTTCCTCTACCTAGGTCTTCCTTAGCCGCATTGTGACTCCTCCTTCACTTCTGCGGCCTCGCACCAGTGGTTCCCCCTCCACAGGTGTTGTTACACCAGTAGCAACAGCTTCAGCTGCGCTTTTTAACTCAAAACAAACTGATAGCCACCTGAAATCACCCCTAGGTCCTCGGGACCTCAACCAAACATACGAACAGGTCCTATAACCCCATACAACCTTAGTCGAACCTCCGAATAACTCAAAACATCATCAAAACACCAAATTACACCCGGATTCAAGCCTAAGAACTTCTAAACTTCCGTATTCCGCAAACGATGCCAAAACCTATCAAACCACAAAATTTCTACTGCTGGCCAAAATCGCCAAAATTCTAACTTTCGCCAATTCAATCCTAATTTTACTACGGACCTCCAAATCACATTTCAGATGCGCTCATAAGTCCATAATCACCTAACGAAGCTAACATAACCCTCAAATTAAGATCCGAGGTCGTTTACACACAAGTCGACATGTGGTCGACTTTTCCAACTTAAGCTTCCAATTAAGAGACTAAGTGTCTCAATTCACTCCAAAACCACATCAGACCTTAACCAATCAACTCGGTATGATATGATACAACTGTAAAGCACAAAAGAAGCAGAAATGGGGAAAATAGGGCTATAACTCTCGAAACGACTGGCCGGGTCGTTACACTAAAGTGCAAATATCTCAATCCGTCAGGCATGGTCACAGGTTTAGAATCATAATTCACCCGGCGTGGTCACTGGCTCAATACCACGATCCACCCGCCATAGTCACAGTCTCACTTTCATGATGGAAGCAGATAATACAATAATACATAGACATAATCAATGGATGTCAAGTTTCATACTCCTGTGCTGTGGTAAATGGTATGCTTTTGCGAGTGTACTATTACAATCTAAGTCAACAAGTAATGTCAAAGACATTGAGTAGATCACTGGAAACAACACAAGTCATGTAAGGTGCATGACATACATCAGGAAAATTATACCATCACATGAATATCATTAACATTATACCCCCAAGGCCATCACACATCATCCCTCACATAGCCACCCTTATCCTTCCGTACTGACAACATTATAATAGCCATCCTTATCGCTCCACCCAGACAATAACACATTAGCCACCAGTATCACTCAGCATAATAACCATTTGTATCGCTTCGCCCAGAAAATAACACAATAGCCACCGATATCACTCCGCCCATAAATTATATCAATGGCCACCCGTATTACTCCACACAATCGACAACAGTGAGATTCCACCCTTATGCTCCACATAACCACAATAAATCCACACAACAAATGACATGTGCTAACATTACAACAACACGACACATCAACTCGTACCACAAGTACCCATAGGCCACAACGCTTTCCAAAACAACAATACTAATATCACCACAACACATAGCCCATGACTCAACACAATATGTACAAGTATCTCAACAGAAACAACACGAAAGAGAAAAAAAAACTCAAAAAGGACAATACTCCATTAAATGACAACTTCAACCAAAATAGGTTAATGACTTTCAATAACTTTGACTTCAATTAATTGATTAAGGATAAACTCAATAATGAAGGTATTTCCATGGAATGACAACTTCAAATTCTAATGTATGACATAAGACAACAATGAAAGAAATGGAATAAACTAGCAACTACGTCGAAATGCATGAGAATACCTTGACAACGAAAGGATATCATGTAACAACAATTTCAATTAAGAATAACTCAATAATAAAGGAGATCACATTACAATAAAATAGGTAACAACTTCAAATAAAGCAAATAAGAGAAATCTTGACAAACAAAAGATATGACATGTGCTAACGACTTCAAATAAGTACATAAAGAAGCTTAAGAACCTTAACTAGTCAATTTTCATATATAAGCCCGAGTACGCACTCGTCACCTCGCCTGCATGTCTTTCACATAAATAAAATAATACAATCAACCCAAATACTAAGGGGTAGTTCCCCCCAAATACGTTAGGCAAGATACTTACCTTAAAGAAGATAGATCAATATTTTAAATATACCTTCCCCTGTGAAACAACCTCCGGACGTCTCAAATCTAGCCAAAATAACTTAATATCATAAATTAAATCCATAAGAAATAATTCCGGATAATAAAACATCGCTCTTTAATGGAGACAAAAAAGTCAACACATAGCCCAAGACTCAACCACAATGTGTACAAGAATCTCAATAGCAACAACACGAAAGAAAAGAAAAACTCAAAAAGGACAATACTCCATTAAACGACAACTTCAACCAAGACAGGTTAATGACTTTCAATAACTTTGACTTCAATTAATTGGTTAACAATAAACTCAATAACGAAGGTATTTCTATTGAATAACAACTTCAAATTCTAATGTATGACATAAGCCAACAATGAAAGAAATGGCATGAACTAGCAACTACGTATAAGTGCATGAGAATATCCCACGACTCAACCAAATCTGAGTCAATAATACTTACACCAATAAAAAACATGAAAATATCCTCCAAAATCTCCCAAAACCAAGATCTACAACTCAAGATGTGATAAAAATAACCAAACTCTCGATATATATGAAGTTGCCCAGGTAATTCAGCATCTGCGGATAAAGAAGCGCGTATGCTCTCTCGCATCTGTGATGACAACCTAGTAGAACCATAATACACATCTACAGAAAGGAAGTTGCATCTGCGACACAGGAGAAACGTAAAAGTATCCGTAGAAGCGGGCAATCACCCTGAACCACAAACACGCATCTACGATCGACCATCCGTAGATGCGACCTCGCACTTGCGTTCATCTGCCCGCAGAAGTGGAAAAAGTGACCATGCAAGTACTCGTAGAAACAACAAAAATCACGCAGAAGCGGATCCGCATCCGCTCTCCACAATGCGCCGATGGGAGACGCCAGAACCAGTCCTCCTCAACAACATGGAAATGGCTCGAAACTCGTCTGAAACACACCCGAGGCCTCCAAGACCCCTTCCAATCATACCAACTAATCTCATAACATAACGTGGACCTACTCGAGGGCTCAAATCACATCAAAAAACATCAAATCTATGAATCACACATCAGTTCAAGCTTAACGAACTAATGAACTCTCAACTTCTACAACTCGCGCCGAATCATTCAAATCAATTCCGAATGAGCTCAAATTTTGCATGCAAGTTCCAAATGACACAACACAAGCTATACCAACTTCCAAATTTATAATCCTAACCCGCTATCAATAAAGTCAACTACAAGTCAAACCTCTCAATCTTCCAGCTTAAACTTTCCAACTTTCTCCAAAATGTATCAAATCAACCTACGAACATCTAAATCAAAATTCGGACATAGACTAAGTCAAAAATTACCATACGAAGTATTGGAATCATCGAAATCGTCTACATAAAAGTCAAACTCTGGTCAACTCTTACCACTTAAGCTTCTAAAATTAGAACCATCCTTCCATATCAACCCCGAAAGACCCGAAAACTAAAACCGACCATACATACAAGTCCTAATACATAATAAGAAACTTCTCAAGACCTTATACCACCAAACGGAATGCTAAGGCTCAAAACGATCAGTCGGGTCGTTACATGATAGATTTTCCAAATATTATCATTTGAATGTGAATTCAAACTTTTATACATATAAGAACCGATGATTAATAGTCTGTGTATAAGCTAAAATCTATACACACTAAATCATCGACTATATATGAAATGACAAAGACTAATTTACAGTCTATTTAAAATTTTATTAAAATAAATAAATAATCATTTCATAATAAATACTATATTCAAACCAAATCCATGATTGATAGTACATATCCCAACATTGATCTCAATTCTCAGTAGGAAAGGACAATACTAGCCAACTAAAAGTTAATCTAAAAAGTATTTGCTCTTGTGAATGCTAATTTTTCGTTACGTGCGCTATATCATATCTTATTTTAGTACATAAAAGTTTAACAAAATTATATAAATATATTAAAAATATGTCTGAGATATAATATAGAAAAATAAGTATATAAAAAGTGTAAGATGCTAATATTAATGAATACTAATCACATTTAGCTAACTTAAAAGAAGATGGTAAATCTAAAAATCATAACTGTAATTTGAATGATAGTGGGTAAGAAAGCATACAAATATAGTGATACTTCTATCTAGATTTAGCGCGATAAAGCAGACTACAAATACGATAAGAAGCATCCCCGAGGAACATCACATGTATGATAACATAAAATAATAAATCTATATATTCACCGCTGGTAGTAGCTGCAAAGACATAATAAAAGTTATTTTTGACATAATATATAATTAGTTTATCATCTAATAATCTAATCGAAAATAATATTTTGCACTCGTGGATGAAGAATACCATCAGACTTACTGATAAGACGACATATACTCCAATATAATAATCTAGGTAATTTGTCAACATTATTATTGCATTAAGTATCTATCTTGCATAATAAAATAATATATTTATTGAAGGATAAAGTAATTAGCAATCAAACAATAATTCATCTACATAAATGCACATCCTGCTTTGCGAGACTTTCTTCAACGGAGCACTTCACTAATTTTTCTGTAAAGCTTTAGTCTATGCATATGTTTCCAAGTCCATTCACATTATTTTCAGACATCTTTAATTGACTTTCCTACAAGATAATAGTCTTATGATTTTCATTATCTCAATAAGATAATAATCACCTTTCTTCCCAATAGATGAATTTAAAATAATTAAGTCCAGAGTGAATCCATATTATAACAAAACAAACCAAAAAGTGCATAACAATATCGAGATATGAAGATAGACTTTAATAGAGGTGGCTATTGGAAAACATTTAAGAAAATATAAAGGCTGGGAAGGTGCATATAAAGAAAGAGATCATATTATATTTAAAAAGTGAAGGAGCAAACTATATATACTTTGTTTCGGAGGATAATCCTTAACTCGTCAGATAGTGTTATATGATGATGTCTTAAAGGGCAATACATTATCCCACTCACCAATGTTTAGCAATTTAGAATTTCTTTCGATTAAAACTTACATTTTTATATGTTAACATTGTATGAGCTATCCAATCCATTAAAGGATATAAGAGTCTATTAGAACTATAGGGTTATTTTGGTCGTTTAACTTTCACTTTAAATTGAAAATAACTTCAAGTAGTTGCTCTTATACTTACGGCTGTAGCTATATGTACCTAGCGATCGGTATAAGATTTTTAGCTAACTGGAGATTTTAAAAAAAGATAGTAGGCAAAGTACAAGGAAAAATGTCTCTGATCACAAATGATGGGAAGCAATTCGTGCACAAAGTAAGTGTCATGACCCGAAATCCCAAGCGGGGTCATAATGGTGCCTAACATTCACTTTCTTGGCAAGCCGACGTGAGATAATTAAATAGCAAATTTAACAGTTAAAAACACAATGATAATATACAATGGGAAATAGGAATCCAATCTATCATAGTACTAATATATATCACGTGATAATATCTACTCCTAGAAATCTGGAGTCACGAGTACATAAGCAGCTAGAAGTCTACAAACAAAGTCTGAAATAAATACAATTGTTTCAAAGGAAATGAACAGTAAATGTGGGAAAAGGAAGGGGACTTCAAGGTCTGCGGATGCCATCAGATCTACCTCAAATCTCTGTATGCAATGATTCAAGCTGACACACCACACGCACCGCAGGGATCAATACCACGATCTGCACAAGAAAAGCATAAGTGTAGTATGAGTACAACCAACCCAATGTACTCCATACCTGTCGAACCTAACCTCGAAGAGGTAGTGATGATGATATAACAGGATGACCACTTCCAAAACACATATCAAAATAGATATGAAACTGTCGTTTGCAATAATAGAAACCTAACTAAGAATCAGGGTTGAATTCACAGGGAGCTAGGATGTGGGTTATGGTTTTTTCAATTGAATAAAAAGCCTAGGGCTCTGACCATTACATAGTTGTTTGCCTAATGGGATAAAGACTTTAATGCTTGTTTTGTTGATTAAGGTGTATTATATCTATCAAGTCTAAATTACTCACATAATACCTCTCGGTTAGAGAGTGATTTTCCCACTTTGGCTTTCTTAAGACCAAATGGGTATCACCCAAAACAGATGATAAAAGCTCAAGTCAGGTTATTACTATCTCTAGGTTGAACCCTTTAATTGAGTTCCTTGTTAGCTAAGTTATGTCACGTCCCGAATTTCCCATCGTCGGGACCGTGATAGCGCCTAACGCTGAATCCGCTAGGCAAGCCAACGTGAAAGCTCAATTTACTTTATTCCTTTATTATTAGTCGTAAACAAGTGAATTACACATTAACATGAATAAAATATAAGATGAAGCAAGATATATAATAACATCCAATGCCTTTACGAAATTTCACAAAACTAAACCAAATCACAGAATATTGGAGTCACAACTCACGGAATGTCTATCAATACTACATATAAAGGTTTGAAATAATAAGTACATCTGTTTCTAATTAGCTAGAACATAATACAAAAGAAATAGAAGGGGACGCCAATGCCTGCGGACGCCAACATGACTACCTCGGTGTCTCTACGTGGACTGAAGGAAGCCTCCTCAATCAATGTCAGTAGGGTCCTGTACCGGGATCTGCACAATAAAGATGTGCAGAGTGTAGCATCAGTACAACCGACCCCATGTACTGAGTAAGTGTCGAGCCTAACCTTGGCAAAGAAGTGACGAGGCTAGGACACGACAACCAAAACAACCTGTGCAATTAATAATATTCGGAAGAATAATAATAACAGGAAGTAAACAACTAAGTACCAAAGAAAGGGGGGAACATGCTGGTGAAAAGAAATATCAAATAAAGGAAACAATGAAATAAGACAACGATTCAATATCAGCTTAAACAACAGGAATTAACAACACAGATAAAGACAGTGCACGACATCACCCTTCGTGCTTTTACTCTAATCCTCACCAACTAATGAATGTAAGTGCACGACAACACCCTTCGTGATTTTACTCTCATCCTCACAATAATCAATAGAAACGGCACGGCGTCACCCTTCGTGCTTTTACTCTCATCCTCACAATAATCAATAGAAACGACACGGCATCACCCTTCCTTCTTTTAATATCATAACATGGCACGACATCACCCTTCGTGCTTTACACTCTCATCCTCACAATAATCAATACACGGCATCACCCTTCGTTCTTTACACTCTTCCTCACCCAAACAATATCAATTACAATCGTCCGACAAGGAAAAATCAACAATATGAACCATAATAATAAATCATAACATCCCGGCAAGGGAACAACAATAAGAATATCACTATCCCGGCAAGGGACACATCTATAACCAATCTCACTCAAGTACATATATTCACATAAAGTTTCTCAACTGAACCCAATACTCAACAATGTTCATTACCAAGAATTTCCACCAAAACGAATAACCACAAAGTGAAACTGAAGCTATAACACAATAACTATCAATGAAAACCACATAATTCATAATATCCGACACACGGGCATGCTTGATACCAACATATAGGTACTCGTCACCTCACCTATACGTTGAACATGGTATTCACATATAGAAAATAATACACAACACCTATTCCCTCAAGCTAAGGTTAGTCCAAACACTTACCTCGACTTCCACGACCAAAATCAAGCCTCAATCACCGCTTTTCCTTTTGAACTTGACTCCAAATCAATTGTATCTAGACATAATTGATTCAATAACATCAATAAACGCCAAATAATTCAATTCCAATGCTTAATTATAGGTTTTCTAGCATTCTTCCCAAAAGGTCATAAGTCGACCCCGGGCCCGCTTGGTCAAAACACGAGGTTCAGACCAAAACCCGATCACCCATTCACCCACGAGCCCGATTATGTACTTAGTTTCGGAATCCGACCCCAAAACGAGGTCTAAATTCCAATTATTCAAGATATTCATAGCCTTAGCGCGTTTGAGCGTTCCATCAAACACTAGGTGGGCATTAAGTCTTTAAGGTCCTTTCATAGAGGATTTCATCAACCTTCAACCCATCCCTAAACCTTTTTAGCTCAATAATGTTCCTACACCCGTTAATAACACATGCAAGTAAGATAACAACTCAAATACCAACAAACGTTCTTGATAATTACCCATTTTTAGCTAAAATTCAAAATTAAGGGTTAGGGTGTAGAATCTTACCTCAAGAATGAAGACCTAGTGTGTTTTCCTTGTTAATCTCCAAAGATTTGTGTAAGAATTTGAGAATGATCTAATGGAGATCACTCTCACACTCTAGGGCTCCCTCTCTCACTCTAAAGCATCAGATTTTTGCTAAAAAATGACCCATTGCGAGTATTTAACGAAGCTGGGTCGGGTTATAAAGATAAAAAAATGGGTAGTCAAAGATTCCAGACCGGGCTATAGACCTGGCATCACCTGCCTAAATCTTGGTCTAACATGGATTTAGCCTGGCCTCGCCAGCCTAGCCGAAGCTTGGACACCAAAACAACAGCCTACACCAGATTTCTAAGTCCAAAAGCACTCCGACACCTATCTGAAACTCACCCGAGCCCTCGAAGATCCAAACCAAACATGCACACAACCTCAAAAACATCCTACAGACTTACTCGTGTGATCAAATCGCCAAAATAACACTTTAAACAACGAATTTAGCCCTAAAATAAAAGAAAATTTCCAAAACTTCCAAAGTATCAAATTTTACAACTACGGGTCCAAATCATGTCAAACAACTTCCGTTTCATACCAAATTTTACAAACATATCATAATTACCACATTGAACCTGTACCAGGATCCGGAACCAAAATACGGGCCCGATACCATAAGATTTCAAACATAATAAAATTTCTAGAATCCTTTATATTTTCAGAAAAACAATTTCTTTCAAAAATTCATTTCTCGGGCTTGGGACCTCGGAATTCGATTCCGGGCATACGCCCAAGTCTAATTTTTCCCTACGGACCCTCCGGGACCGTCAAATCTCGGGTCTGGGTCCGTTTACCCAAAATATTGACCGAAGTCAATTTAAATCAAAATTTTACGGTAAAAGCTAGCATTTTCTCAGTTTTTCACATAAAGGCTTCCCAGCTATACGCCAGGGCAGTGCATGCAAATCGAGATGAAATAAAAGGGAGGTTTTCAAGGCCTTGAAACACCATTTTGACATAAATATAAGGTATGACCTTTTGGGTCATCACAGGTTATCATAGACTAGGTTTCTCTTTCTCAAGCAGAGACTAAGTCAAACATGCATGAATTGATATTTGCAACTATTAATTACACAATTAAAGCATGAAATAAGGTAAATAATAAATACCTAATCATAAACAAGCACTAAATTAAATACCCATAAAATTTACACACTAGCGTTGGGCCACAACCCTAGTAGAAATCTAGCTACTCATAATTGGGTTTGAAGTAAATAGAGAAAAAAAACTAAATAAACTCATAATGGATGCATAAAATGATCAAATTTATTATAAATACACCAAACAATGTAAAAATTCCTAAAGTAGTAAAGAAAAACAAGTAGCAACTTCAGAGGTTAAAACTTGACATGATTTTGTGAAATTCGTCTATTTATACAAGCCTTAATATCTCTTACAAAAATTCTCCTCGAGAGGTTATGCGGGCGCACAATTCCATGCGCGCCCTGCACATTTCTTCATTTGACAGGAGCTGGAGTTCTGCGGCATCTTAATTCTAAACTACGGTCGCGAGCCATTCTTCTGTGTCCGCAAATTTCTGGACTGCGGCCACAACTCAACTCTTCTACGGTCCACAAATTTTGGACTATGGCCACACAACTCTTGTGCGGTCGGAAATTCACCCAGGCTCTGGACTTGGACTTTTTGCATACTCTCTGATCTTCGACTCTTAGCCTAGATTTGCGGCCGCACTATTCATGTGTGGTCTGCAATTTGAGCAAATGCTTGCTACATTTTCCTTCTTTCTTTGCGGACGCAGATGGAATTATGCGGTATGCAATTTCTTCTGCGGACCGCATTTGTGCTCCTGCGCCTTTTATTGCCTTGTGCTTAGAACAACTCCTTTTTGAGTCAGATTTCATCTCGGGAGACCAACTTCAAACATTCCAACAAATTTGCGTAATTTCGTTAGTTTTGGGAACATAATTTAATTCTTTTAGACTAAAACTAAATCTAAAAGGCGCTAATAAGCGATCAAAATCCCCACATATCAACTCTCCCAAACCTATGTCTTTTCTTGTCCTCAAGCAAATAAATTAGTTCCCACCTCGAAAAGTTAAGGGTCATTTCAGCGAGCCTAAGGTGAGCCACCCACACATCAGTTGGGAACAATAATTACCCACACTAATCATGTACTATCAACAAGGCAACAAGTTAAACATTCATTATAGTTCTAATGTGACATTTGAGCTTCAAGAATTGACTTCACTCATCAAGGACTCTTGCTATATCATGTAGGTCATGGTGGACTCCAACTCTTCCTCCTCTACTTTCCGTTTTTCCTGGATAACTTAAGAAATTTAGCACTCAATCCAAAGATTTATGAAAGGTTCACTCATCTCTATCAAAATAAAATCGCAAATACGGCTTCAAGTACCATAGGCTTTCCCCTCATGTAGATCACCACTAATGTAAGCTCACTCAGCTTGAAATCAAGTAGGACTTCTTTCTAGATTTAATGAAGTCTTTTATGTTAGAGTTGGATACAATAAGGGTAAGTGGTTACACCTTTCTGTAAGCACTTCATTTTCATTTCTTGGCTCACACATTGCAAATTCTTTGAGGCACTTTATTTTCCGTGGGGGATTAGAGAGACTGAATATCACTCTTTCTTGATCATTACATTTATTTTCTCCCTATTTTAATTTTCCATGTTTGGGATCATTACCTCTCTTTGAATACCTTCAACACTTCCAATTATTCACTTTTATGCATTTCTCTTTCATGTTCTTTTCATTTCTTGCATTTCCTTCTCATCATTTATTTTCTCCTTTTGTGCCTTGATACCTTTTTCAAGTTCCTCGTCTCTCCCCCAAACTTATATTTTTAGCCATTTGTTTCACTAGAATGTAAGGAAAGATGGATTGCCAAGAGAGGGTCATGACAAAAAGGGTAAAGGCTTGTAACATGGTTGTCGAATGAGAAAAGCTCGAGGCTCAAGGGGGTTGACTAGGGATAACAACATTGTTAGGAAATAGACAAACGGTCCAAGGAAAGCCTACAATAACTTCTCAAGCCAAGCAAAACTTAGGATTTTTGCTTGAAACACATTAGGGGAAAGTTCTAGACTTTTCGCACGGGTTCATGGACTAGCAACAAAACATCTCAACCCTCATGCAACTGGATTGTTAAAGAGGATATAGTCTAGGTCCCACGACAACCACATTCAAGATATGGTTCAATTAGACCACTCGATGGTTTCCAAAGATAATACAAAAGTCACAAAGTCACTAACTAAAGCTATTTGTTTCAAAAACCTTGATTCTAACCATAATCACGTAGTTAAGGGTGTTGGTACCAATTGAAGCATGTTTGACTCTTTGAGCATGACTTTATTAGGTCTTTTTATTCATTACTACTACTATTATTACCCAAACACCAAAAATTGACCCATTCCCTTAGGAAGATTGTCATGCCATCCATCGTTGGGACGAGTCACCCGGTTCACACAACAACTACCTTTGGAAAGAAATGTTGCGTTAAGAAAACCAAAGGCTTATGGTCTACTAAAACATAAGAAGAAGCTACTAAAACAAACGGAGAAGCTACTAACTCAAACTAAGAACTAATAACGGAACAAAAAAAAAGAAGCTAATAAACAATAACTACTGAATATACATAATGAGAGAAAAAGTGAGAATATTTACAGAACAATAAAGATAAAGAAAATAATATCAAGTTATTACTGGCTAAATGTCTCAGAATGTACCAAATATGATAAAAATAAACTCTACCCCTGAATAAAAATAAGCATTGTCCCCAACGCTCAACAAAATAAGAGTAAAAGAGGGGAAAGAGTGAAGAAAACTCTCTGTGGCTCCTTGGACATCTCTGTGTCCCCAACAATGTGACCTACCTCAATCTCATTCAACTAGATCTCATCATCCTTAGCTCTGGGTGTGACTTGGTTGGCGAAAAACTGACGCACTGCCTCAGTAGTGTCGGTAGCAATGTCTGGCTCCTCAAACTGGCAAGCTGGTGAAACTGGTGCTGATGGTGCTGCAGGATCTGGGTCAGAAAGGTGTAGGTCGATCAACATGTCAATAGGTACATCTTTGGATGCAACAATCTTAGTCACCTGCCTACGGAGCATGTCTAGTGTGTTTTTGCTGGCGTGGGACTTTCTCATCTTCTTTTCTTCTTTTCCCAGCTATTCGATTGTAACGATCTGACCAGTCATTTTGAGCTAGCTCTTCATTCGGCAGTTTGGGGCCATGAGCAGCTTCATTTAGGTATCATGACTCGTAGACATGGTCGAAGTTGAATTTCGGGAAGTTCGAGTCAATTTGGAAAGAAAATTCTCATTTCGGAAGCCTTAAATTGGGAGAATTGGCTAAGATTGGATTTTTGCGTAAACGATCTCAGAATCAGAATTTGAAGGTTCCAACAGGTTTGTATGATCATTTCGGACTTGGGCGTATGTTCGGATAAGGTTTTGGATAACCCAGAAGCGTTTTGGCATATATTCTGGAAGTTAGCATTTTAGAAGAAATTTCATAGGTCTAGGTTAAGGTGCATTTTAGTGATATTGATGTCTGTTTGGGACTCCGAGTCTGGGAATAGCTCCGTATGGTGATTCTGGAGTTGGGAACATGATCGTAAGTGAATTCGGAGGTCCGTAGGTTATTTTGAAGTCATTTGGCTAAAGATAGAAATTTGAAGGTTTTTGAGAAATCTTACTGGAAGTGGAAATTTTGATATCGGGGTCGGAATGTGATTCTGAAAGTTGAATCAGGTCCGTAATGTTGAATGTGACCTGTGTGCAAAATTTGGGGTCAATCGGACGTGATTTAATAGGTTTCGGCATCAGATGTAGAAGTTTGAAATTTCAAAGTTCATAAACCTTGAATTGGAGAGCGGTTCATTGTTTCGGCATTGTTTGATGCGATTTGTGGCCTCGAGCAGGTCCGTGGGATGTTATGGGACTGATTCATGGGATTTAACGGGGTCCCGGGGGCCTCGGGTGTGTTTCGGGGTGGTTTCGGGTCAATTTTGGGTGATATGCTGGTTTGCTGGTGTCGAGGTTGTTCTTCGCAAACGCGGAGGGCCTCACGCGTTCGCGAAGAAGAAAATTTGAGGCTGCTGGATTTTTCCTTCGCGAACGCGTGGTGGTGGACGCGAACGCGAACGCGAAGGGGTTGGCTGGGTTCTTTATGCGAACGCGTCGTTAGAAACGCGAATGCATAGAAGGAAATGGGAGCTGGGGCCTGGGGTCGTTGGCTTATGCGAATGCGGAGTGGGGCGTGCGGACGTGGAGGTATAGGAAATATGGCCTTCGCGAACGCGTTCAGAGGCATGCGAACACGAAGATTAAAAATTGTGGGCCTGAATTTATGGGCTTCACGAATGCGGGGGCACAAACGCGTTCGATTAAGGTCGTTTCTGGGCAGTGAGGTATTTTAAAAACAGGTTTTGGCCATTTCTTCACATTTTTCTCTTGTTTGGGCGATTTTGGAGAGCTTCAAGTGGGGATTTTCGTCATCTATGTCGAGGTAAGTTGTTTCTACTCCTTTCAAGTTAAATACAAGATTTGGTTATGGAAATTGATAGAAATTTGGGGATTTTTAAGAAAAGACCTAGAATTGGTAATTTGGATTGTTACCACGAATTTGAGCATGAAATTTAAAGCAAATTATATATTGGAGTTAGTAAAGTCATGGGTAGGTTATCTTCGAAAAATTTACGAATCCGGGCACGTGGGCCCGAGGACAATTTTGTCAACTTTCCGAACGGAGTTAGGAATTTATATAAACTGAATGGTTATGCGTATTAGAGTATATTTTCATTGGTTTTCCCGTTATTTTGATAGTTTTGGGGTGTTGTGCATCAATTTGAGTCGACAGAAGGGCTTGGAGGCCGGTTATGAATCTTCGGAGCGACGTAAGTCTCCTTTCTAACCTTGTGTGGGGGGGGGGGGGGAATTGTCCCCATAGGTGAACTAATTGAATATGTGCTACTATTTGTGGGAGGATACGTACGCACGAGGTGACCGGAGTCCGTGCGTAGCTACTAATATGCTCGTGTCTGGCTAGTCTAGGACCCGCTAGCATGCTTTACTTGTTGTACTTGTAATTTTGCTAATAAAATTAGACTGTTAATATTATCGAATTAGTAACTGAATAAAGGTTAAAGTTTATTTTTCTTAATCATCTAGAAAGACAATTTTATTTTTCTTGGATAATTGTTTCCTGATAAAGCATGCTTTATTTGCCGTACTTGTAGCTTTACCGATAAATTGATAATATTTAAAACCTTATCGAACTTGGAAAATTCCTCATAAATATGTGAATTTATTGTGTGAATATGTGTATCTATGAGTACCTGAGTCGCATGTATGATTCGCGAGCAGGATAACTCTATTATTTATATATGACCGCTTCGCATGATCGATACGCGAGCGAAGTAATAGTTGCATCTATGGTTTGAGCTATTCGACCCTTCGGCAATGCACATTTTATTATCGTTGGTTCGAGCCGTTCGACCCTCGACATACTTGCGCATGATATTTGCTGAGTATTTTCTGTGAATTTTTAATTGTTTCCTGGCCTTGAATTATAAGTTGCCAATTGAAATGACGAAGACTTAAAATTTTGAATGTGGAAGAAGTTGTTATTTCCTATGATATCCATGCTTAGTGTCACTATTGATTTTTATTAAATTGACCTCTAGCAAGTGTCCAATTCGACCTGTCGTCACTACCTCTTCGAGGTTAGGCAGGATACTTACTGAGTACACGTTGTTTTCGTACTCATGCTACACTTGCTGTGCATTTGTATTGCATAAGTACATTCATAGATAGTGGCCCTGTTTGACGCGGTGATGTGGACGACTTGGAGAGTTAGACGAGCTGAACCATCTGGAGACAACCCGCAGCCGGTAGAGTCTCCCTCAGATGTATTGTATTTTATTTTAAATTCCTTGTCAAGTTTGTACCTCGGACAAGTATTGTAGTACATGTATAATTCTTAGAAATTTGCTCATGCACATGTGACACTGGGTTCTGGGATGAGTTTGGGATGTATTTTATTAAATGGATTGTTAAACCATCGTTACTTACTTAGCGGATTTTTATTCACTTATTATGTAATGAAATGAAAAGTAACAAATTTCAAACGCTAAAATAGGCTAAAAGTTAGCCGTGAACTGGGCTCCTCGATCCGAGATAATAGAAATTGGAGTGTCATGGTGTCACGCCCCAAAACTAAGGGACACTACCAGCACTCGACCGAGTATCCCCAGTCAAGCGGACCTGGATTTCCGTTTCCTTCCCACGTATTACCCCGAATTTCTGATGTACATTATTCAGTTACAATTAAGACGCATTCTTACAATCTGAAATTAAACCATAGAATTCTGTCATTACCAACATGTAGTACAATACTTACAAAATATACGTCACACACAGTTTTACTTTACGTGGTCTACAAGTCATACTGCCCAAAATACATAAGTACTTAACCCACACTTCATGTCTACGGAGCCTCTAAGAGTACGAAGGAGTTATATATAATACCTGCCGGTAACAAGGCTCCGGCTATACCTTACACAAGTACCAAAATGAAAATTCGGAAGAAAAGGTGGCATGAACCACACTGGGCCCCGAGAGGAGAGGGGCTCACCAAATCAGATGATAGGACGTAGATGAGGCACTACTGTCAGTGGGCTGGAGTACCTGCTATAGAACCACCTACATTCATCACAAGAATGTAGCGCCCCCGGCAAAGGGACGTCAATACATTTGAATTGTACTGGTATGTATGAACAAACTTTACTCTAAGTAAACTCATTAATTCACAAGCAAGAGACAGACAGAGAGTCACTCAATCACCACACAAGACATAGAAAGATACACAATGGAAGTTCCACAATTTTTACTTCATCATAATCACAATCTCAATTACACCCTTGTCCTTTCTCACATTTCACCCTTATTTCTTCTGTTGCGGCGCGCAACCCGATCCCACCTGACAATCACAATCATTTGTTGTGTTTCTGTTGGGCGTGCAACCCGATCCCACCTGAAAACTGTTGCGACGTGCAACCCGATCCCACCTGACAACTGTTGTGGCGTGCAACCCGATCCCACCTGACAACTATTGCGGCGTGCAACCCGATCCCACCAAGCAATCACAACTCATATAAACGATGACAAATCACAGTTCAATCACAGAAAACTTCAGCAATAAGAATACATTTTCTTTACATAGCCTTTAGCATATACATTCATACTCTTTGATTCATTATCCTCCTAGCACCGTTTTACAAAGCATGGTAGTGTGGTTATCAACTAAAGACAGACAAGTAATGCACTTCATGCCTCAATATAATTCGGACAGCCAGTTGCACATATTCATAACAATACACGTACCGTATGATCGAACACCACAAGTGATTTTACAAAGATTAAAGTTAACCATACATACCTGGAGTCGAGTTTTCCTTTTTAATTTCTATTGCAATTCACCGAACTGCCTAGCACCGTCAATCTAGTTCACAATGCAACATATTTACCTTAGAATTAGGAGTCTCGAGTTCATTTGAGCATTTTATCAAATACTATGTGATCCCTTAGATTGACTAATCACTTTTTAGTGAAAGATTACTCTACTTGCTTCCCTTTGCTAGGTTATGGAAGAATATTCACATGCATGCAAGGTGCCAACTTTTCATCCCCAAGAACCAACCTATGTGTGTTTTATTCTTAGTTAAATCCCTGGAATTTGAGAAATAGGGTGAAGGCTTACCTCTTATGATGAAGGAGATGACTACTACTTGATAAACTTCCGAGCCTGGGTAGAGATGGAGGACCAATTTAGGGAAGATGAGGACTTCTCTCTCTAGAAACCACTCTCACTTCTCTCTATTTTGTGCAGAAACCAGTAAAAATGAAAGGGGGCAGGGGTTAAGTGAAACTGGGGTCGGGTATAAACATTTAGAAAATTAACAAACTATGTCGAATATGCGGTCAGGAATGCGATCGCATTCCTGACATGCGGTCAACATATTGGACCGCAAAATGGCCCCCAGGTGGGCCAAATTTTGAAAACATTCTGCCCGAGTATGCGACCACTATGCGGTCCGCATACACGTTATGGGATCGCATTGTGCGTTGCATAACACCCTTCAGTCGGGTAGTGCTCTGCCCGTGTATGCGACCACTATGCGGTCCACATACACGTTATGTGATCGCATTGTGCATCGCATAACACCCCTTCAGTTGGGCAGTGATATGCCCGTGTTTTAGACCAATATGCGGTCCGCATACACGTTATGCGATCGCATAGTGCGTCTTTCTGGAAAAATTAAGTTCTTTCAAATCCCGGGGTACTTTTACAAAAATCAAGGTCCCTTTTAAGAACTTCCATAGAGATAACAACTAGGGGACTTATTCGGGCATTATTTTAAGCAAGAAATTTTACGGGTCTTTACACATGGAGTCTGACTATTTCTTTAATATACAACTGAGCGTACTGTTCCGCAGTATCGGTGGACTTGACTGGCAAGAAATGCGCCGACTTCATGAGTCGGTCCACTATTACCCAAATTGAGTCGAAATTACTCTGAGTGCGAGGTAACCCTACCACAAAGTCCATATTGACCATTTCCCATTTCCACATCGATATTTCCATAAGCTGCGTCAACCCACTGGGCCTTTGGTGCTCGGCCTTCACTTGTTGACAATTCGGACACCTGGCCACAAAGTCCGCCACACACCTCTTCATACCATTACACTAGAAAATCTTCTTGAGATCGTGATACATTTTCGTAGAACCTGGGTGAATAGAATACCTGGAATTATGAGCCTCTGCCATCACCCTGTCCCGGAGATCATCCACATCTGGAAAACATAACCTCCCTTGACACCGCACACTGTCATCATTGCCGAGTGAAAATGCTGAAATCTTGTGATTCAAAATTGCCTCTCTCAACTGTACAAATGCTTGATCTCTGAATTGCTTTTCCTTGACTTGCGCTACAAGCGAAGACTCTGCTCCATTACGCACCACGACAATCCCCTCATCTGAGGTCGAAAGATAGACCCCAATACTGACCAATTGATAAACCTCCCGAGCTAAAGGCCTCTGACCAGCTTCTAAATATGCCAAGCTACCCATGGATTTTTGACTAAGAGCGTCGGCTACCATATTCGCCTTCCCTGGATGGTACAAAATATTCATATCATAATCCTTGAGCAATTCCAACCACCTCCGCTGCCTTAAGTTCAACTCCTTCTGCTTGAATAAATACTGAAGACTCTTGTGGTCTGTGAACACGTCCACATGGACGCCATAAAGATAATGCCGCTAGAATTTCAATGCAAACACCACCGCTGCGAGTTCCAAATCATGGGTCGGATAATTGTTCTCGTGATTCTTGAGCTGCCTTGAAGCATACGCTATAACTTTACCACATTGCATCAACACACACCCCAAACCAACCCTCGAAGCATCGCAATAAACAACGAATCCCTCTGTATCTTCTGGCAAGCTCAACACCGACGCCGAAGTTAATCTTGATTTCAATTCTCAAAAACTCCTTTCACAAGCATCGAACCACTAAAATTTAACTTCTTTCTACATCCGCTTAGTCAATAGGGAGGCGAGCGTAGAGAATCCCTCCACAAATCTTCGTCGGGGTCGTTGGTCTAGGACAATCCTTCACCGCTGTAATCTTTTGGGGATCAACCTGAATCCCTTCCCTGGAAATAACATGGCCTAGAAAGGTGACTGATTCTATCCAAAACTCATATTTTGAAAACTTTGCATACAACTGGTGCTGATGAAGAGTCTGCAGAACTGCCCTGAGGTGATTAACATGATCTTTCCGGCTTCGCGAATAAAAAAGGATATCATCAATGAAGACTATCACGAAAGAGTCAATAAACGACTTGAAAACCCGATTCATAAGATCCATAAAAGCTACTGGGGTGTTGGTTAGCCCAAAAGACATTACCAGAAATTCAAAGTGCCAATAACGAGTCCTGAGGCGGTCTTAGGAATATCCTGCTCCCTGATCTTTAGCTGGTGATACCCGGAACGTAAATCAAACTTTGAGAAGAACCTAGCACCTTGCAATTGATCGAACAAATCATCTATCCGAGGCAATGGATATTAGTTTTTGATAGTGACCTTGTTGAGCTGTCGATAATAAATACACATCCGAAGCGGTCCATCCTTGTTTCTAAAAAAAGAACTGGTGTTCCCCAAGGCGACACACTTGGCCGAATGAAACACTTTTCTAATAGATCTTTCAATTGTTCTTTTAAATCCCTCAATTCTGATGGCCCCATCCTGTAAGGTGGAATAGATATTAGCTGCGTATCTGGCAATACATCAATCCCGAAATCGATCTATCTATCTGGTGGAATCCCAGGAAGCTCATTCGGAAATACCTCAAGAAACTCATTCACAACCGGCACGGACTGAGGAGAAGGCTCCTCCGAAGTGGTGTCTGCAACCCGGACCAAATGATAGATGCACCCCTTCCTGATCATCTTGGAGGCTTTAAGATAGGAAATAAACCTTCCCCTCGGCACTGCATCATTCCCTTTCCATTTAATAACTGGTTCATTAGGAAACTCGAGCCTCATAATTCTTGTTCGACAGTCGAGTCTAGCAAAGCATGAGTAGAGACAATCCATCCCCATGATAACATCAAAATCCACCATTCCTAGCTCAATAAGATCGGCCGTGCTATCTTGACCACACACCGTGACAACACAATTCCTATAGACCCGCGCGGCCATGATAGAATCACCAATCAGAGTCGACACAGAGAACGGCTCGTGAAGCTGTTGGGTTCTATCCCAAAACTTGAAGCAATAAATGGAGTAACATATGACAATGAAGATCCGGGATCAATAAGAGAATAAAACTCATGTGTTTGAACAGTCAGAATACCTGTGACAACATCTGGAGAAGCCTCAGCACTCTAGCGACAACTCAAAGTATAGAACCGACTGGGTCCCCCTTGACCCCGTGCTCTACACCTAGCTACACCGTTCCCTGCTGGAGCTAGAGGGCGTGCTGAAGATGTAGCGGCCGAAGAATTGGACGGCTGAGCAGTACCTCTACCTGTGCCCTGATTGGGCGCATGACAATCTCGCTGAATATGTCCCCTCACTCCGCATCGATAGCATACCGGATATCCAGGTAACAAGGCTCAGAATGGAACCTCCCACACTTAGGCCATAGGGCCCTCTGATGTTATTGGAACCTCCCACCAGAACGACCTAACTGATGGGACCTCTTGTTGTCCGAATTGGGCCCAAAGCGACCTCCCTGCTGATAATTGTGCCCTGATTGCGGTGCGCTGGTTGAGGATTGAGCAAAAGGCTGAGATGATCTTGGCGACCCTCTCCCAAGGGCTGATCTCGCACCTCTAACTGAACTTCCAGGGTTGCCCGCTAACCGGGCCCTACTACTACTCTCCCACTCCATTCGTATCTTCAATTTTCGAGCCTCCGTAGCCTGGGCGAATCCCACAATTTTACTATAGTTCATGTCTGAGTGTAAAGCAGCTGTAGCAGCCTCATTGAAAACCAAGGGACCAAGGACCTGAACAAACCGACGAACTCTGGCCTCCATAGTCGGCATCATGTGGGTAGCATACTTGGATAGGCGAACAAACTCCATAAGGTACTCCCACACACTCATGTTGCCCTGCTTAAGGACCTTAAACTCTGCAGCACGGGCTGTCCTAGTCTCTGCAGGCAATAAATGATCCATGAAAGCATCCACAAACTCATCGCACCTCGCAGGAGGGCTCCCCTCTCCATGGTAACTCTCCGATATCTCGAACCATGAATATGCTGCTCCCTTTAGACGATAGGAAGCTAACTCAACTCCCTCTATCTCAGTAACCCTCATAACCCGGAGAGTCTTCTACATTTCACCTATAATGTCTTGAGGATCAGCCTCTGAGTCGGTGCCTGTGAACTCTGGAGGGGCTAATCGCAGAAACTGGTTGACCCTAGAACCCAAAGAATCCCCTTGCTCGATAGAGGAAGTAGCGACAATATGTGATCTTTGGGCCTGGGAGGCCACTAACTGAGTTAACATCTGAATAGCTCCCCCGAGGTCCCCTTCAAGAATACCGGGACCAGAAGCTGGGACTAAAGAAGGATCAGGAATATCAGCGGAAGGGACTTCAGCACCCTCCACTGGAGCAAGAATTGGAACAGTTTGGCCTTGAATGGAAGGGTCAGGCAGATTCAGGGTCGGGGAATCATTCTCACCCGCACCATCAGATAATGAATTTATGGCCACACATGGGGTGGATTTTTCCTCTAGGCCGAGCCGAGCTCTCTTCTTGGGTGCCATTTATTGAAAATGAGGACAATGCACGAGTTAGATAAAGATATTCTCACCTTCCACTTCATCACACGATGAAGAGTAACAATGAAAGGGTATTTTCCTAAATGTCCATGCATCCCCCTAATTATATATGTGGTCGACAACACACCGATAAGAAGGGCTCTACTAGACACGGCTCCGAGACATCCTAGGACACTTTTAAAACCTTAGGCTCTGATACCAAGATTTTCACGCCCCAAAATTGAGGGACGAGACCGACGCCTAACCGGGTGAACCTAGTCAAGCGGACCTGGATTGCCTTTCCTACCCTGTGCATTACCCCGTGTCCATAACATACATTGTTCTGTATGAAGTAGCCAATTTAGATTCAAAATACATTTTACAACATAATTTCATTTTCCTCTTTTAACTTTCAACAATAGATAATCCAAAACATACAAGTTACATACAACCCTTCCGATGCGATCCACAATTACGAGTGAGTACAACTACCACCCAAAATATACATATATACAACCCACATAGTGTCTACGGACCCTCTAAGAGTTCTAGGAGTTTTACATAAACTTGATGGAAACAAGGCCCCGACTATACCTATTTGCAACATAAGCAAAAGAAAATGATATAGTGCACACACGACCCCGGGAGGAAATGGGGCTCACCAGAACTGCTGAAGAGATGAAGATGAGGCACCACTAACGGTGGGCTGAACTACCTTCTATGGAACCACCTACATCCATATAAAATATGTAGCGCCCCCGGCAAAATGGACATTAGTACCGTTGAATAGTACTAGTATGTATAAACAAACTTCACTCTAAGTAAAATCAAGTAATGCACAGATGGAAGGCAGTCAACAAAACAAACAAGTATTGCACAGAGATACAGAGACAAACACAATTGAGGGTTTCACAGATTCTTATTTCAATACAATCACATTCCACCCTTATTCCTTCTCAACAATCCACCCTTATTACTTCCTGTTGCGGCGTGCAACCCGATCCCATTGGATAATCACATTTCAGCGTTATTATATTCTGTTGCGGCGCGCAACCCGATACCACCGTACTATCACATTCCACCCTTATTGCTTCTCACATATCACCCTTATTCCTCCTGTTACAGCGCGCAACCCGATCCCACTAGACAATCACATTTCATAGCAACAATAACAACCCACAATTAAATCACAAGGATTCATATCATCAAGAGTACAATTTCATAACCACCAAACAATCATGTGTTCACAATAGTCTTTCTCAACCATTAATCCAATCACAAATATTTTCATCAACATGAATATAAATTCATTACATCCAACAATCCGTATGAAATCAAGCCACAATAAACCTTGCCAAACAATGAGTCATGTACAATATTGCCATGGTCATTTAGTTCAATTAAATCAATTAATAACTCATTTGCATCACTTGTTACACATCCCTTAGCACTTAGATACATTCACACATTTGGGTTCGTTACCATTCTTTCATACCAACATATTCAAGCATTTAACGACCTCGCACATGATAGAGTAATGACAAGAAATCACCTTTCACAATTTTACTTAACATGGTAATCGACTAAGAAAGTCAAAAATGAAATCTTACACCTCAACATAGCCGGACAGTCAATTTACATATACTCAGCAAGAAACCCATACCAAGTTCTTGGACACCACAAGGTGACTCTACGAAGATTAAAGTTAGCCATACATACCTCGAGTCAAAATTACCCTTTAATATCTATCACAATTCACCGAACCATCTAGCACCGTCAATCTAGTTCATAATGTGACACATTTACCTTAGAATTAAGAATCTTGAATTCATTTGAGCATTTTATCAAACACAATGTGGTCCCTTAGATTAACTAAACCCTTTTTAGTGAAAGATTACTCTAATTAGCTTCCTTTTACTAGGTTATGGAGGATTATTCACATTAATGCAAGTCTTATCTTTTATTTTCAAGAACCAACCTATGTGTGTTTCATTCTAACTAAAATCTGAGAATTAAAAAGAAGATGGGGTGGGGACTTACCCTTTAGAGTGAAGAAGATGAAGATTTACTCGATAAATTTTTGGGCCTGAGTGATGTTTGAAGAATCAATTTGGGGAAGATGGGGACTTCTCTCTCTAGAACCCACTCTCACTACTCTCTATTTTTTGTTCAGATACCCATTAAAATGAAGGGGTGGGTGTTTTATTAAACTGGAGGTCGGGTGCAAAAATTAGAAATTAAAAATCCCCGAAGTAGGAAATGCGGTCAGGAATGCGATCGTATTCCTGCTATGCGGTCCGCATTCCTAACACATAAATGGCCCTCAAATGGGCCAAAAATAAAGCCGGACTGACCAGTTAAACGACCACTATGCGTTCCGCATACCTGTTATGCGATCGCATAACCTCCTCTGCAAAAATAGAGGTGCAAGAATGCGACAGCTATGAGGTCCGCATTTCCAAGATGCGATCGCATATTGAGCCGCATAGCTGTCCTCAAACTAGACAGAAGCTTGTCTATGTATGCGATCGCTATGCGGTCCGCATACCTGTTATGCGATCTCACAGTGCGTCGCATAACAGCACAATTCTTGAAAATTTTATCTTATAGGTCACGAGGTACTTTTTACTCAAAAAGGTCTATTTTTTAAGAATTTCTACAATTAAAACAACATAGGGACCTATTCGGGCATTATTTTTGATATGAAATTTTACGGGTCTTTACACTATCGTTGCCCTGCGAAAGGATATTATGTTGTTTCTGCTCAGTAATTGTATTTTAGAGAGCTTTGGGGTTGTGCCCAAGTGGTTATGATGCTTATGATTGTTTATCGCACGGTGTTGATGTTATGGTGGGGTGCTTGACAACATGTCGGGGTAGTGAATGACTTGAGATGAGGTCTTCCCAGAGCGTGAGTCCGAGGTTTCAGCATTTGATTTTTGGTAAAGGAAAGGCAATTGGACTATAAATGTTCAAGTTAGGGCGATGAAGTAATAAGACTTGGTGTTTTCACGTGATGTGGAATTTTCATTTGTAATGTGGCAGCATTGTCTTTAATCGAATATAATGTGTTAAGTTCGTCGGTGCTATGGTTTCTTCGGTTGCATTGGATTAGAGTATTACAAGGTAGTATTGAAGAAGCGGTTGTCAGAGGTCGTGGTGTACGGTGGTTCAGGATTTAATAGGTATTTCTAATGTAGGCGGCTCGAGAAAGATGATATTCAGAAGGGTTTAAAGTTGTGGCGATCTACTGGTTTAAGTTCTACAGAGAATGATATTGAATTGAGGCAACAAGTGGGCGGCATTCGATGAGGAAAGGCATGTGAGAAGTATTAGGCAGTGGTTCCATTTATAGGAGGCTAGGTGTAAGAAACAGAGTTCGAGCAGATTACTTAAAGGAATGAGTTTGATTAAAATCGGAGAGTGGCAGTGTAGAATACGGGTCCTGTAGTAAGATAAATGCACATCTTGAGAAGAAACTTGGAGTGATTTGAGAATTTTAATGGACGGTGACTTGTCCACGGGCTTGAATGGAATGCTGGTTATTACCACAGAAGATTGGATGCAACGGAGAAGGGGGTTGCTTGACTTGAAGAAGGATGCAATATAGTGGTGAATTGGAAGATATTGTTGCGCATTTAGTTGATGTCCATAAAGAGTGAATGGACTGGTGTAGTTGGTGAATGAGAACGGGCTTAGGAAAGAGTATCGAGGTCATAGTAATTGTTCCCCGTGCAGCAACGTGGGAGGAAGTCGGCATGTAATTTCCACAGGTGGATTATCTCCTATGAGCAGGTTAGCGGTCATGTGGTTTGCAAGTTTCTGCGAGGAATTCTAGTGGCTATTCGGTAGGAGGCCGAGTATGTGAATGATGCTAGAGAATTAGAGTATTCATGGAATGCTAACAGGAGAATTTAGAAGAATTTGACGGGTTGGTTGAGTATGATCTTGTCAGCAATGAAGAAAGAATTTTGGTGGGGTCCAGAGTGGTACAAGGAGTAGCTTCAGGCTAAGTGGGAGAGTCCCACCGCATGCAATCGAGTTGCAGGATTATCTTCTCATGGGACTGCAGATTATCGGCGTATTGGCAAGTTATTACAGCTAAGGGGAAAGGAGTAAAATGGTAATTGAGCATAGGATTTGATAAATGTGTGCAAAAGTTGGCGTTATTGGACCAGGGTTAGGCTTTGGAAGATTCATAATTTATACTTAATGCATAGGCGAGTTATAAGAATAGTAACTTAGTCACGTGCTTCATTGAGAGGGTGTTGATGTGCTATAAGAGCCTTTGAGTTGATTATACTCGGGACTAAGTAAGAGTTGGTGACTCTTAATAACAGTCCTAGAGAATTCAAAGGTTTAAATTGCGGTGCTTAAGGATTTCAAGCCCGCGACATGGTTAAGAATTGAGCTTTTACAGCAGATCGTGATAGGAGGCTCAGAGTGTTCTATGTTATCTTCAGCTGGCGATGTAGCATTGTAGGGTATGAGATGACCCGTGGGATTTGAGACAACATGGTCTCGTTGTATAGGGTCACTCAAGATGAGTGTGGATATGGGTTCACAATGTTTTGGATGAAGCTATTGCTATTTCTAAGTCAAGTTAAAGATAAATTAGAAGGAGATAGATTGGTTAGCCATGGTGGGAGTGGCACATTTACGGCAGTGATCAGTTCCTTCAGCGTGATTAAGGTATGCATGTGATTTGTGACGGTGTGTGCGAGGCTTGTCGACCGCCGTAATAGATTTTATTTGGAAGCATTCAAGTATTTTGGCATGTCAGGTGTAGTAGGATCACGTGAAGGATTATGGTGGTATGGACTATTCCTTGAGGATTTGCCTGTTTTGTGATTATGAAAATCCACTCGTGTATTGTCATGGTTCTCTTGAAGAGAGTTAAGTAAAAGGTTTCTATATGATAAAGTGTTCACAATAATAGTGGACCAGGAGGTATGATGGAATTCCTATGCTATTTCATATTGGGATGTTAGGTGTAGTAAGAAATATGGAACTAGAAGTAAGGATCAAGGTTGTGGTTCAGTGTTGACAAGGATGACACGAGCTCGGATGGGCAGGAAAGGGATTTTAATGTTTAGAGTAAGCTGGTGTTGTCTTTAGCGTTACCTGAGGTCGAAGTTTTGTGAAAGATACTTGGCATCCAGGTCATGGATTCACGAATTTGCTTTACTGTGTTAGTGTGGCCAGTGGTGGATGTGCAGACTTGTTACCTTGTGTGGAAAGTCGTGTGAGCGTGACCACGGGAAGATTGTATAAGTGTGATATGTAGTCACCTGATCGAATGAAGATTTAAGCCATGTATTAAAGATGTGGTAATATCACCTATTTTAGAATTTATGCCTGTAGGGTGCTCGGTTCATTTGGTTGAGGACTGTGAAAGTTTTCCCGGTTATGATGGTTGTTCTTGTGTGTTATGGGTTACTAGAGATCCGTGAAAAGGTCTATGTATGGATATAAATATGATTATGGGCTCCATATGAGTCAGATGTGTTCATTTCAGTATAGCGCTTCTCATGGAGGGGTATTAGAACATTAGATGTTGTTCCATCTCCGTCCATTTCAAGAAATATTATGTTGTGCCGTGTGAGTTGTGGAACGGCTTGATAACTTCCTATGTGTTGAGATTCCGTGTAGTGATGATGTTGTGTGAGCAGGATAGCTCTTGAGATTCAGATTATATATATCACACCTCAATTGTGCTTGAGTTTTGTAGCATATGTCTCTATCAGTCTTCCCAGGATGGTATTATGCACTTAGCGTGCTTGTGACTGATATTCAGTATTTTGTAATAATGAGCAATTTAGCTCGGTGCGTATCTCCTTAAGTAAATTTCATGTGTGGATCGGGCAGCACGCCGCCACGGGTATGTTATTTGGATCGGGTTGCACGCCGCAACAGTGTGATGTTGATTAAGGATCCCTATATATATTTTTCTTGTGTTTTGCTTCTTATTTTCGGAGGTAGGTTCATATTAGTTGTGTGAGTTGAGTAGTCTCTTCCTAAGTGTTTTCTTTATGTATCATGTTTGAGTTGTGGCCTATGGGCACGTTGCGACATCATGTGAAACTGTTGGTCATGTCTGGGGTGATTTATTGCCTGAGCAGTTCATATTGGGTGAGACGAGATTATTGGATCAGGGATCAGTGCGATAAGATTATGTGAAGTACATTAAGGACGAATACCATTATTTGGTTAGTAATGAGGTGATTATTCTAGACAAGAGGAGAGATTCAGTAGTTGGTTAACTCTGCAGTTGGTTATAAATTTCTACACATCTCCTCCGTTGTGGTGGTATCGTAAGCGTCATAGCAGGACTTTTATATATTTGTCCTGAGATACATTGGGAGCATGAGATTTGTGCAATTTTGGCTATTAAGGTTCAAGGAATGTCATTGTGGTTAGGTGATGAATTATGTGGTACATGGTGCTAATTCAACAAAGTTATGTAGTCATGTTCTGGTACATCGTGTGGTAGTTGATACGATGTTCATATATTGGAAACAGGCCTGGTAGAGAATTTCGGGTGTTGGAACTGGGTTCCGAGCTTGTTGTATGGATGAAAGAGGGTATCTTCAGATTTGATCAAGCTAATGTGCTCAACTGAGTGGTGGTAGCACAGGCAGGTGCACGAGGTGTTAAACAGTGATTTCAGACAACTCTAGAGTAGTTCTTATCACGTTCGAGGACGAACGTATGTTTAAGTGGGAGAGAATGTAACGACCCGACCGGTCGTTTTGAGCTCTAGCTTGTCGTTCAGCAGTTTGGGGCAATGAGCAGCTTCATTTCAGGTATCATGACTCGTAGGTGTGGTCGGATTTGAATTTCGGGAAGTTCGGAGTCAATTTGGAAAAACAATTCTCATTTCGGAAGCCTTAAGTTGGGAGAATTGACTAATATTGGATATTTCAGTAAACAACCTCAGAATCAGGATTTGAAGGTTCCAATAGGTTCGTATGATGATTTCGGACTTGGGCGTATGTTCGGATCAGGTTTTGGATAACCCGAGAGCATTTCAGCGTATATTGTTGAAGTTAGCATTTTAGAAGAAATTTCATAGGTCTGGGTTGAGGTGCATTTCAGTGATATTGATGTCCGTTTGGTATTTTGAGTCAAGGAATAGCTCTGTATGGTGATTGTTGAGCTGGGAATGCGATCGGAAGTGAATTCGGAGGTCCGTAGGTTATTTGGGAGTCATTTGGCTAAAGATAGAAATTTGAAGATTTTTGAGAAATCTGACCAGAAGTGGAAATTTTGATATCGGGGTCGGAATGCGATTCCGAAAGTTGGAGCAGGTACGTAATGTTGAATGTGACTTGTGTGACCAATTTGGGGTCAATCAGACGTGATTTGATAGAATTCGGCATCAGATGTAGAAGTTTGAAATTTCCAAGTTCATAAAGCTTGAATTGGAGAGCGGTTCGTGGTTTCGGCATTGTTAGATGTGATTTGAGGCCTCGAGAAGGTCCATGGGATGTTATGGGACTGAGTCGTGTGATTGGATGGGGTCCCAGGGGCCTCGGGTGTGTTTCGGGGTGATTTCGGGACAATTGTGAGTGATTTGTTGTTGCTTGTTTGCTGGTGTCCAGGTTGTTCTTCGCGAACGCGGAGGGCCTCACGCATTCACGAAAAAGGAAAATTTGAGGTTTCTATATTTGGCCTTCGCGAACGCGATCGCGAAGTGGTTGGCTGGGTTCTCTATGCGAACGCGTCGTTAGAAACGCGAACGCATAGAAGGAAATGGGAGCTGGGACCTGGGGTCGTTGGCTTCGCGCAGGTATAGGGGAAGTTGGCCTTCGTGAACGCGTTCGGAGGGATGCTAACGCGAAGATTAAAAATTGTGGGCCTGAATTTCTGGGCTTCACGAACGCGGGGGCACAGACGCATTCGCGATTAAGGTCGTTTCTGTGCAGTGAGGTGTTTTAAAAACGGGTTTTGGCCGTTTCTTCACATTTTTCTATTGTTTGGGCGATTTTGGAGAGCTTCAAGTGGGGATTTTCGTCATCTATGTCGAGGTAAATTGTTTCTACTCCTTTCAAGTTAAATACAGGATTTGGTATATAGATATGGTTATGGAAATTGATAGAAATTTGGGGATTTTTAAGAAAAGACCTAGAATTGGTAATTTGGATTGTTGCCACGAATTTGAGCATGAAATTTAAAGAAAATTATATATTGGAGTTAGTAAAGTCATGGGTAGGTTATCTTTGAAACATTTAGGAATCCGGGCACGTGGACCCGAGGGCAATTTTGTCAACTTTCCGAACGGAGTTAGGAATTTATATAAACTGAATGGTTTACCCGTTATTTGTATAGTTTTTGGACGTTGTGCATCAATTTGAGTCATTGGAGGGGCTTGGAGGCCGGTTATGAATCTTCGGAGCAAGGTAAGTCTCCTTTCTAACCTTGTGAGGGGGTATTTTGCCCATAAATGAACTTATTGAATATGTGCTACTATTTTTGGGGGGCTATGTACGCACGAGGTGATGGGAGTCCGTGCGTAGCTACTATTATGCTCGTGTCTGGGTAGTCTAGGACCCGCTAGCATGCTTTACTTGTTGTGCTTGTAATTTTTCTAATAAAATTAGACTGTTAATATTATCGCATTAGTAACTGAATACCTAAGAAGGTTAAAGTTTATTTTTCTTAATCATCTAGAAAGAGAATTGATTTTTCTTGGATAATTGTTACCTGATAAAGCATGCTTTATTTGCCGTACTTGTAGCTTTACCGGTAAATTGATAATATTTAAAACCTTATCGAACTTGGCAAATGAATTTACAGAAAATATTTAAATACTATCTCCGTACCCATTAAAAGAAAATTTTATCACTTCCTTGAGCAATTGCTTTCCTCATAAATATGTGAATTTATTGTGTGAATATGTGTATCTATGAGTACTGAGTCGCATGTATGATTCAAAAGCATGATAACTCTATTATTTATATATGACCGCGTCGCATGATCGATTCGCGAGCGGGGTAATAGATGCATCTATGGTTCGAGTTGTTCGACCCTTCGGCAATGCACATTTTCTTATCATTGGTTCGAGCCGTTCAACCCTCGGCATACTTGCACATGATATTTGCTGAGTATTTTCTGTGAATTTTTAACTGTTTACTAGCCTTGAATTATAAGTTGCCAATTGAAATGACGAAGACTTAAAATTGTAAATGTGGAAGAAGTTGTTATTTCCTATCACTATCTATTAATTACCTATGATATCCATGCTTAGTTTCACCCTTGATTTTTATTAAATTGACCTCTATCAAGTGTCCAATTCGACCTCTCGTCACTACCTCTTCGAGGTTAGGCAGGATACTTACTGAGTACACGTTGTTTTTGTACTCATGTTACACTTGCTGTGCATTTGTATTGCACAGGTACATTCATAGATAGTGGCCATGTTTGACGCGGTGATGTGGACGACTTGGAGACTTAGACGAGCTGAACCTTCTAGAAACAACCCGCAGCCGGTAGAGTCTCCCTCATATGTATTGTATTTTATTTTAAATTCCTTGTCCAGTATGTACCCCGGACAAGTATTGTAGTACATGTATAATTCTTAGAAATTTGCTCATGCACGTGACACCGGGTTTTGGGATGAGTTTGGGATGTATTTTATTAAATGGATTGTTAAACCATCGTTACTTACTTAGCGGATTTTTATTCACTTATTATGTAATGAAATGAAAAGTAACAAATTTCAAACGCTAAAATAGGAATTTAATTCAGCTACTTTGTGTTGGCTTGCCCGACAGTGGTGTCTAGCGCCATCACAACCTTAATGGATTTTGGGTCGTGATAACGTGGTATCAGAGCACTAGGTTCCCTTAGGTTTCACGAGTCACGACCAAGTCTAGTAGAGTCTTGTGGATCAGTATGGAGACGTCTGTACTTATCTTCGATAGGCTACCGGGCTGTTAGGAGTACTTCCCTTCTTTATTCCTCATCGTGCGGTTTGATTTCTTTAAAGGCTTATGCCTACGTTTCTTCCTACTCAATCTTACGCGTAGCGAAGCGCTTGCTATGAATCAAAGATTTGAGGAATTGTAATGGTACTACGGATATGGTGCGTGGTGTTTTTATCTGCGTGGTTGGTTGGGTCTACTGTCGTTGTCCTGCGAAAGGATATTATGTTGTTTCAGCTCAGTAATTGTATTTCGGAGAGCTTTGGGGCTATGCTCAAGTGGTTATGAAGCTAATGATTGGTTATTGCACGGTGTTGATGTTATGGTGGGATGCTTACCCACATGTAGGGGCAGTGAATGACTTGAGAGGAGGTCTTCCCAGAGCGTGATTCTGAGGTTTCAGTATTTGATTTCCGGTGGAGGAAAGACAATTGGACTATAAATGTTCAAGTTTGGGCGATGAAGTACTAAGACTTGGTGTTTTCAAGTGTGGTGGTATTTTCATCTGTAATGTGGCATCATTGTCTTTGATCGAATAGAATGTGTTAAGTTCGCCAGTGCTATGGTTTTTTCGGTTGCATTGGATTAGAGTATTGCAAGGTAGTATTGAAGAAGCGGTTGTCAGAGGTCGTGGTGTGTGGTGGTTCCGGATTTAATAGGTATTTCTAATGTAGGCGGCTCGAGAAAGATGATCTTCGGAAGGGTTTAAAGTTGTGGTGATTTGCTGGTTTAAGTGCTACAGAGAATAATATTGAATTGAGGCAACAACTGGCCGGCATTCAATGAGGAAAGGCATGTGAGAAGTGTTAGGCAGTGGTTCCATTACTAGGAGGCCAGGTGTAAGAAGCGTAGGTCGAGCACATTGCTTAAAGGAGTGAGTTTGATTAAAATGGGAGAGTGGCAGCGTAGCATATGGTCGAGCAGTTGTTGAGGCTCGCCAATTTCTGGGAGACGCACAGCGTAGAAAGTGGAGCAGTAGGCATGGGCACCGACTTCAAAGCTGTAGTGGAGACTGTGGCAGAAGCTGCAGAAGAGGATGTGGATGATGGTGGAGGCATAGCAGCGGCACTAGAAGAAGGCTCGGCCGATTTCGATGGAACATCAACTGCCTTCTTAACTACCACATCTGGCTCATCATACTGGCCTGTGGTGGTAGACGACTATCCTTTTTTCTTTGGGTTGTTCGCATCCATAAGTGAGTACTAGGAGAAGTGCTTCTTCCCTCACCTTTATATCAAAATCCCTTTGTTCCATCCCGCATCCATAAGGTACTCAGTAATGGTGTTGGGGTGCGGGTAGGAAGATTTAACCTGCTGGGCGATCATTGAGATGTTGGCCGACATCACGACACCCAAATTGATAAGGTAACCGGACATAATAGAGGCAAATAAGACTCCTTGAGGAATCGGCAAGTGAGTCTCATTTTGTGGGTCCTGTATGTTCTAGACAAATTATTGCTACCCTTTTGCTTCAAAACTCAGTGCCCTCCGGTGGATAGGAACCCCAACGATGATCCATGGTGGTGGTGGTCCTGGTGCAACTAGAATCTCCGCTAACAAAGGACGAACTGCATCTCCAAGTGCACACTTTTCCACGTATTCTTTTGGCTCGACATCATCAAACCCCATGTGTTCAGTCTGTGCTGGTAAAATCGCACAATGAGGTTTCTCACTTTTGTCACCTTTGTCCCTTTTTTGATATGCGCACAAGGTATTCCTTAGCATCTACCACACTTTGGGTAAACCACATCCACCATTTGCGTTCTCCAAACTGCCTCATCACGACCAGGTTGTACCTCTCTAAATGTGTTAGTAAGAACGATCGCTCAAGTGTTAGCGACCTTGCCGGCCACTATGTGCGTAAACGAGTGAAAGCTTATAGGCTGACGAATCGTCCTCCCAAACCTCTTTCTTCTTTGTTCTTTCAATCCATGTAGTAGTGGCATCTCCCCCTCTACCATCATCCTGTGAACTGATGTATCTGGTGCCTCAAGGACATGTGTAGTGGAAGGCTCCGAATCTTGACTAGAACTTTTTGAACCTCGAAAATGTTGTGGGTTGAGGAGGCCTCGTCCCTCAGTTGAAATTTCCCTGTTAGCCTGGAATGTACTACTGGTTATTCCAGAAAAGAGGCCGAGTTGCCATCTAATACGTCCCTAGATGGGGCGTATGAACTCGTCTAAGAGAGATTTGCACCTCTCCCTCTCCCGGATGTTGTTGTTTTTCTAATTCCTTGTTGTTGGGCACTAGGTAAAGCTCTCTTACCTCGTCCCCGAGAAGGTTCACCCCTCCATTTAGAAGTATTACCTATGCCTCTAGATCGAACCATTATCTATATCAAATAGACACAATTTTTAGTTGCAATTCAATGTTCAATCAGACATAGAAGATATAAAAGAGAACTCCAGAAAACACGGGGAGGGTCACAGACACAGTGTGCTTGAAGGGTAAGGATCTACGGTCCCAACAATTTTCTTGCAGCCGCAGATGAAACATTGCGGACCAAAACATTTAGCATTGCGGCCGCATAAGTTATGTGTGGCCACACAATTTCACTTGCGTCCGCATATTAGTAACCCACAATATGCCAACTCTTTAATGACAGAGAATAAGTTGATGTGTGGCCGCAACATGATTTTTGCGGTCCGCAAAATTTAACATGCGACCGCACATTTGAGTCACAAAATGTGGACTCTCTTAAGACAGTGAAAGAGATGTTCTGCGACCGAAATGGAACTTTTGCGGTAGGCACAATTTTTGTTGCGGCACCCATTCTTAACTAAAACTGCCCTAAAGTCAACTTCTGCGGACCGCACAATTTCTGGTGCAGCTGCAGAATTAAAAATATACGAACAATCAATTATTTCAATCTAGGGTATACAACTTTTGTGCAAAATTTAGCACGATAACATCATAAAGGCATGAAAATATGTTGAACCACTTTCCGTAGAACATGTACTAGTCAACCCACTATAGATTTACCCCACATGAATGCACAATTTAATTCTATTGACAAATGGCCTAAAGAATAATTAAAAAGCAACAAATTAAACTAAAAAAATTAAAAGTTCTAACAAGAAATGTAAGAATATCATATGTGAATGAGTGCAAGGGATGAGTGATCACAATTGTTGAGTGTGTGAGCAGATGATTCACCAAGCAATTTAAGTATGTGCAAGTTTTTTTTGTGCTCAGAGAAGAAAAAGTGTAACAATAGCTCTGGCCCTCTATTTATACTCGTGATTTTTTAAGTGAAGGAGGAGTGAGTGCGGCGGCACAATTTCAGCTTCAGTTCGTACTCTGTTACCTGGTGAGCCTAAGTCGGTGCCTTATCTGCAGTCCGCCGAATTTTGTATATGGTCACAGATTCCATGTTAAGGTTGCAGATTTCCTGTTGTGACCGTATAATGACCATTTTTCGGACAGACCAACTCCGTAGAGTTGGCATTTTGAATCCTCCAGTTTTGCGGTCCGTAGGGTAATTATGCGGCTGCAATTCTCTTTTGCTACAACACTCTAGATTGTGCGGTCCGCACAAATCAACTACGGTCCACATTGTTTTTCAATACTTAACCTCATTTTTGTCCACCAGTCCTGTAAGTCACACTCAACCCTGTAGCACACTTCAAATCAAGTTAGCCCAAAAAAACACCTAACTACAAAAGAAAAACAAGCGAAAGGAAAAATAAACATGGATTGCCTCACACGAAGCACACGAATTAACATAGCGGCACTACGCAAAATGCTATCTATTGAAATGAATGATCGCCATGAAATGGCCATGTCCAACTTTTCACAAATAGTGCTTTACCTGGCGACCATTGACACGGAATACCTCATTGGCTTAAGTCTTCAAGTCCAATGCACCAAAAGGCATCACACCCACATTTTCCAAAAGACCACTCCATTTAAACTTTAACTTCTGGGGAAACATCCTCAACCTTGAGTTAAATAACAAAACAAGATCGCCCACGTTGAACTCTTTATTCCAAATTTATTTCTCATGACGATATTTTATCTTTTCTTTGTGCAAGGACGAACTTGCATAAGCATGGTACCGGAACTCATCCAATCCATTCGAATGTGCAACCCACAAGTTAGCGGCTACATCCCAATCAAGATTCAACTTCTTTAGAGCCCACATGGCCTTGTGCTCTAATTCCACCGGAAGATGACAAGCTTTACTAAACACCGACCGATATGGAGACATTTTGATAGGTGTATTGTAAGACGTCTGATATACCCATAATGCATCATCAAGCTTCTTGGACCAACCCGTCTGGTTAGCATTCATTGTTTTGGACAAAATTGTCTTTATCTCCCGGTTGGAGACATCCACTTGACCGCCAGCTTGTGGATGATAGGGAGTCGTTACTTTATGAGTCACACCATACATTCTATGTAAAGTGTCGAAAGCCTTGTTGCAAAAATGTGACCCTCCCCCATCGCTTATAATATCCCGCGGAGTACCAAACCTTGTGAAAATATTCTTCTTCAAGAACTCCACCACACTTCTCGATTCATTATTGTGTAGAGCAACGAACTCCACCCATTTGGACACATAATCCACCGCGACCAAAATGTAGGTGTTTCCATATTAACTCATAAAAGGAACCATGAAGTCAATACCCCACACATAGAAATATCAATATCAAAGATGGTGGTGAGGGGAATGTCATATTTCTTTCAGATTCCACTAGCCCTTTGACATTCATCACATCTTTTCACTAAATCACTTGCATTCTTGTAAAGAGTGGGCCAATAGAAACTGCAACTTAGGACTTTGGCCGCTGTTATTGCCCCACCATGGTGGCCGCCATATGGAGAATAATGACATGCCCCAAGTATTTTTCCTTGCTCTTCTTCTGATACACATCTTCTAATAACCCCATCTGTACAAATCGAAAAAATGTATGGTTCATCCCAATATAATCTTGACAATCCCGTTTGAGCTTCTTCCTTTGGTTTGAAGAGAACTCATCCAGGATGATTCCACACACAAGGAAATTTGCTAGACCGCGAAAAATGGCACCTCCTTCACTGAAATAGCCAAGAGTTGCTCATTGGGGAAGGAGTCATTAATTTTAACGCCATCATGCGGCCTCCCCTTCTCCTCCAAATGAGATAAGTAGTCCGCCACTTGATTTTCACTCACTTTTCTATCTTGGATGTCAATATCAAAATCTTGAAACAAAAGCAACCATCTCATCAACTGAGCTTTGGAATTATTCTTTCTCCTAAGATAACAAAGTGTTGCATGATCCATGTGGAGAATGACTTTCGAACCCATAAAGTACGGGCAAAACATCTCAATTTCAAATACAATGACAAGCATCTCTTTCTCCGTAATGGTATAGTTGACTTGGGCACCATTCATGTTCTTACTAGCATAGTAAACCAGATAAAAAATCTTGTAGATGTGTTTCACCAAAACAACCCAACCGCTACGTCACTTGCATTACATATGAGTTCATAAGGGACACTCCAATTTAAAGCGGTGATGATGGGAGTGGTTGTCAACTTCAACTTTAACAATTGAAAGGCTCTCATGCAATCATAGTTGAAGTTAAATTTAGCATCTTTCTAAAGAAGCTTGCACAACGGGTTCACCACCTTCGAGATGAAGAAACGCCAGTAAAACCCCACGTGGACGAAGAAACTTCACACACCCTTCACCAAAGTTGGAGGTGGAAGTTTAGAAATCATCTCAATATTTTCCATGTCAAATTCAATTCAATTCTTTGATATTTATTGGCCAAGGACAATGCCTTCCTCGACCATGAAATGACACTTCTCCCAATTGAGCACCAAATTTGTTTCCTCACATCTTGTCAACACTTTATATAAATTTGCAAGACAATCATCAAAAGAATCTCCAACCACCGAGAAGTCATCCATGAAAACTTAAAGGTAGTCCTCCACTATGTCCGTGAATATAGCCATCATACACCTTTGAAAAGTCGCTGGTGCATTGCACAAACCAAATGTCATCTGCTTGAAGGTGAAAGTACCATAGGGACATGTAAATGTTGTTTTCTCTTGGTCCTCCGGAGAATAAGGATTTGGTTGTAGCCCGAATACCCATCAAGAAAGCAATAGAAAGCACGACCGACCAATCTATCAATCTAAGAAAGGAAGTAGGAAATGATCCTTTCTTGTGACTTTGTTGAGCTTGCGATAGTCCATACACACTCTCCAACTTGTCAATGTTCTAGTAGGAATCAAATCATGATTATCATTGGTGACAACTTTCATGCCCCCTTCTTCGGGATACATTCAAATGGAGAAGTCCATAAACTATCGGAAATAGGGTAGACAACCTCGGCATCCAACCACTTGATAATCTCCTTTTTGACAACTTCTTGCATAGCCTCACTATCACCTTCCTCCAAGTTTACCTTGTGCATTAAAAATGCGGGGCTTGTTCCCCGAATATCCGCGAATGTCCACCGAATAGCCTTCTTCCTCCTATGTAGCATTGCCAATGTAGAATCTACCTTCACGTTAGTCAAATAAGAGGAAAGAATAACCAGTAAAGTAGAACAAGGGTCAAGAAATTCATACTGAATATATAGAGTCAATGGCTTCAATTCCAAGGCCGGAGGCACTTCAGTGGAAGGCTTTGTAGGAGGAGTTGTCCTATTTTTAATATCCAAAGATAGTTTCCTGGCTGCATAATTGTACGACCCAATTCCTTGCAAAGAGTTCACACATTCCATGAAGCCGTCCATCTTGTCATCATCAAAGTTGAGCATGACAACCTCCAAAATATCACCAACATTGATTGTGGCACTTGTATTCAACAATAACATCGGTCACCAAGTCCAGAAAACAACACACCTTGTTGCTAGTTGGTTGCCGCATGGACTTGCACACATGTAATACCACTTTTTCGTCACTCACCCATAAAGTGAGTACTCCGGCTTCAACATCCCAAAAATCCTTCCCCGTAGCAAGGGAAGGTTTTCCAAGAATAACCAGCACCTCATAATCATCTTCACAACCTAGAATGACAAAATCCGTCGGAAGAATGAATTTATCAAAATGAACCAAGACATCTTCAATCACTCCCAAAGATCGCATCATGGTACGATTGGACGTTTGCAATCTCATAGAGGTGGGTCTTGGTATCCCAATTCCCAAGGTCTTGAAAATTTAAAGGGCATCAAATTGATACTTGCCCCAAGATCACAAAGAGCTTTAACAAAATCGGCACTACTAATTGTACAAGGAATCGTGAAAGCGCCGAGATATTCCACTTTAGGATCCATTGAATTAACAATTGCACTCAATTGATCAGTGTTGTTGATAGTTTCAATATTCATTGACCACTTCTTTGTCACAATATCATTCATAAACTTTACATAACCATGCATTTGTTCTAAAGCTTCAACTAGTGGCACATTAATTAAGATACACTTCATCATTTGAATGAACTTTTTAAATTGATTCTCGCTATTTGGTTTGGCAAGTCTTAGAGGATATTGAGGTGGAGGCTTAGGTATTGGTGCCTTAGCCTTTTGCACTACCGGTTCCGGTATGTCAATAATGTGATCCCTAGACGGGTTCCCCTCATCTCGCGTCTCTTCCATACTATCATCAATATCAATATAAACTTCATCATTTGTTTGCATCACATTGTTTGGGACCTCTTATTATTCTACCACTTGCTCATCATCTAGAAATTGATTTTGACTTGAGATGGGTGCATTCCCACTTCTTCCACTTTTTGTAGAAACGACCATGGCATGCCCCGTGCACTTTCCACCCTTTGGGTTTAACACCCTGTCACTTGGTAGTGCCCCCTTAGGACGGGAATGTAGATCTTGAGAGATTTGCCCCATTTGAACTTGGTAGTGCCCCATTTGAAGTGCTAATCATTAACACCTTAGAGCGAACAATAATTCTTTATAGGTAGGATTTCTAGAGATTGGCGGTTGAAACTGATTTTTTATACTTATCCCTAATAGGTGTGTTTTCTAGGTGAACAGTATGATGACAATAACAAATTAACCAATTAGAGTCCTATAGAAATGATTTCTTGATGAAGATCTGTAGAACATAATCTAGTACGATCCTACAGGCATGGTATCTAATGAATATACTGCAGTTATGCAATTGAAAGAACGATTATTGACAATTGTTTCCTTTAGGCATGTTGTCTAGTGACACATAGCAGTAGACATAGGAATAAATAAAGCACTTATTCTTTGATAGCAGACAAGTTTTGTGACTATGTGATTCTCCTAATGGCATGATTTCTATGTCACGCCCCGAACCTGGGGAGCGATATCGGCACACCAGTGCCTCACCTATCCTTGTGTACCAACTTGAGACTAAGGGAGACTAAACATATAATGTCATACTTTTGCCATGGGCCACATTGCAAGACAATTTGCGAATGCTGACTAAACATCAATATAAAGTTAGGCCGACATAATTACTATAGCTGGAAAACAAGCAAAATATACATGCAATGCTTACAAGCCCAACATAATGCACTAACTGACAAGATATGTCTACAAGCCTCTACTGATGGATGTACTGTGATCGGAACAGGGACCCAACCTATCCATAACATATATATACATATATACACAAGATGAACATAAAACTGTTGACCCAGCAACTACGAAAAAAGTGGAGATGACCAATCAAGCTAAACTCGGAAAACACCTACTGAGGAGGTCTACTCATCTGTCTGTCTGAACCTGCACGCATGAAACGCAGCGTCTCCGGCAAAAAGGACGTCAATACGAAATAATGTACCAAGTATGTAATGCAACAGAATAAGTGAAAGTTGAAACTGAACTGATAATGTAATAACTGGAGTGAAAATAATCTTAAGATATGCTTACCTGCTAATAGTGACTCAACTCTCTCAATATAGTAAGGAAAATAGTTGTCTGGCCTTATATGGCTCGATATATGTAATTGCTTTACCGTAGTACACTCTCTCATAGGCACTCAGCCATACTAGGCTCTGTATCTCGGCCAACTGGGCTTGCTCATAGGCGCTCAACCACAATAGGCTTGGTATATAACTTACCATATGATCAAAGATTGCCCGATAGAGGTATGCCCATCGATTATTGCTCAATGACGGTGAAAATACTGTAATACTGTATATATATAGACTCTCTGCTCTCTTGACTAACAGAAGATAATACTCCATTGAATATAAAGTCCCGATAAGTGAGAATAATGTAACTTATGAGACTAGGATTATGTATATAAATTCTAGAGTATGAACTTCTCTTTATGCCTCGTTATCATACACATGTTGTTACAAGATCATGGATAAATGAAGGGATAGCCTTAATATACATTAGTCTGTTCTCTTGACAATCCCTCTAATATAAGTCAATTGTGATAACACGTAACGACAAATAGAGGTAGGAAATAATTCGTATGATGTTCTTGAGAAAGATTATACCGAGCTCCCTTAGAATTACAAATCCCGTTACTATTAGGTCGTATAACTTCACATGAATTCCTTTGCTGAAGATCGTTACTTGGTAGATGTATAACATCTCCATTTTTGTGAATTTGATCACAATTTGGGATGGCTTTTCTTGGTGAAGCAATCACGTATTCCATTCCATATATTTGTGAATTTAGAATTTTATGGCTTAGCCAAGATTCCTTATAATGGTTCCATAACTTTTTCCTACTCCCTAAGTCATATTATCAAATAAAGAACTAAACCAAGGTAGTTATCCAATTACTCTTACGTGTAAACAAGGCAATTTATGTCTTTTTACTCATCATGCCCATTGTGCCACTTTGGCTTGGCTTAATGCCATGTGGCATCCCCATAAAGGATCATTATCAACTTAATCCTTACTTAATACCATAATTATCTCCACAATTAATTAATTATTCACATAATTAAGATTTACCTCAAATTACTTAAAATACTACTCACTTTTAACATATTTTATACACCTTACTCAGGCCGTATTTTATCCCAAAATGTCAAACTTTAACGAAATTCATTTTCTTCAATTTGCTTACCCTCTAACCTTCATGAATTTACTCATCACTTGTTTGAAATAGCATAAGGCTTATAATCTCAAAATAATCTCATTCCCGAACTTACATTGATTAACTTACGACGAAACTTTAACATACAAAAATGCAGGATGTAACATCATTCCCCCCATTGGAATATTACGTTCTCGAATGTTGACTGATGCACTTCTCATTTTCACAACCTATATTTTTCGAATACATTAGTACTCTTCTTTCCATCTCGGCAACTGTTATGTGAATAGTTCCAAAGGCCAGGGCATTCCCCCCTTTAGACCTCTTTCTCACACCACGACTCGTGGTCGGAATACTTCAAATCTCATAATTGTTACTGCCTTCCATCAAGCATCCTGTAGGACTCTGACCTTGTATGTGAGCCTATGCGACTCTTCTCTCCCTTTTCCCTAGTTTTCGGCCAATCTCCAGGCCTCACTTTGTAAACATATACAGAACTTGACAAGATGTCTCTCTGGGCATCTATAGATATACTGAAGTTCTTCGCTCGGTACTTTGTCGAACTTACGAATATTGTTATACCTTATTTTATAAATTCCTTTATCCGTTTGTATGACTTTACTACAGCAAGGTAGATCATACTATACCATAACTCTTACTTCGATTTATCGTTACTGAGGCCTGCTACCAAGCTCGAGGTTACTCTCGTTTGCATCCTATATGTATAAATCTAAGTCTTTTAATGCTTCGTCATTGCTGTTCATCTTAAGAATGACGGCCTAATCTCATCTCATACTTCGTAACTTTTATTCATCCATTGTTGATTTACCTCAATATTGATCTATAATCTACAATTGATAACTTGACCATTTTTGTAATACTGCCGCTAGGGCTCACATCTCATTGGGGAACATCTGAAGTGACTTGACTAATGAACTTAGGGGCGATACTATTCTTCAATAACCATATTTTATAGTATCCTAATGTGATTCACTTTACGTGGGTATTATAATTCCGTACATTTCATGAATTCCCCCCTCTTTTTTTTCTTCAAATCATTACTCAATCGAAAGCCCAAACGTCATCCTTTATCTATCACAATTACACCTTCATTCTACTACCAGGTAATCATTCCATCTCCTCTAAATGCTACTAGCCTTAGACTCTTTTGTGTTCATTCAGGCTATACTGAGCTTTCTATAACTTAAGAGAAACCATAAGCTCTGTTATTTTTATGAGCTTAGTCCCGAGGATTTATCCATTCTAGTCACCTTCTCACTTGTCTTTTCTTATCCTTACTCCTATCTTCCTAAAACCTCGTCGCTCTACCATATTTTAGCTTGCAACCGATTTCCTTATGTTATTCTGGAACATCAAGCGAGACATCACATTGTCTCCAACTTTTCTTTACTCGCTTGACTAGATCTCTCGGTACCTAGAAACCATAGGCTAGAAGATATGCCACTGATGATGCTGCTATTATTCGTGGATATGAATCCCAACGCTTCTAGCACTCTATCCGAAGTATGGACTATTCACAACCTTCTGCATTTGAGTATCTCGTACGTTGTTCACATTTTTCTTACTTACCATGAAATCTCGCATCATATCTTCTATCTCTTTCGTGACCTCCCTTACACGTAGGTATAGTTCACATCCACAATTCGAAGTTCTAGTATAATAGTTGCACCTCTGGAGCATACACAATCCGGTGTGAGCTTCATACTGACTTCTTATAAAGCTGGTACTCTTCTAACTGGCTTTATCGCAGAGCCGTTATTGAACATGGTTGTTGTACTATCTTTCTTGCACCTCTGATATTAAGAGTGATTCTGCTATGTTCTTAATCATGATTCCTATAATTTACCAGGTACAATAATTAGACTCCTACTTTACTTAGTTTATTAAACTCTTTAGTTTCCTCTTCCTTCTAATCAATCTTTACGTAGGCTTAAGCTATCTTCCGATATGCGGCTCATGGTATTAGCTATTACTTTAGCACTTCATGGAGCAATATCTATGATACAACCTTCTAGCAATTCAATCTTTTGTCTATGTCCTTGGCTCAATTCTCTCTTTTAACTTATACCGGAATCTTCTACAGATGTATGATTGTCAACATATATGTCGTATGGGTAATACTCCGAACACTTAAGTTCGTTCATAACGTAACAAACTCTGGATCATTGATCGAATATTTCCTTTTGTTCCGTCTCAACTTTCTTCAAATGCAAGCAATTGCTTTTACCGGTCTTCCTCTCTCCTTGTTGTGTGCACCCTCAGCTTATCTTGCATGCCAGAATTTTTGTGCAACTCATATGATCTTGAATATTACTTTGATTTTATTTCACATTCATTAGCCACGGTATGTATATAAATTCTAGAGTAGAACTTCTCTATATGCCTCGTTTTCAAACACATATTGTTACGAGATTATGCCAAAATGAAGGGATAGCCTTAAAATGCCTGAGTCGATTCTCTTGAAAATCACTCTAACATACGTAAATTGTGACAACACCTAACGGCAAATTGAAGTAGGAAAAATTTGTATGATGTTCTTGAGAAAGTTTATACAGAGCATTCTTAGAATTGCAAACCCCGTTACTATTACATCTTATAACTTCGCATCAATTCCTTTGCTGGAGATCGTTAGTTGGTAGATTTAAAACATATCCATTTTTGTGAATTTGATCGCAGTTTTGGATGAATTTTCTTGTTGAAGCAATCACGTTTTCCATTCTTTATATTTGTGAATTTGAGACTTTTATGGCTTACCCAAGATTCCATCTATTGGTGCCAAAACTCTTTCCTATTCTTGAAGTCATATTATCAAATAAAGAACTAAACCAAGGTAGTTATCCAATGACTATTACGTGTAAACAAGGCAATTTTTTATGTCTCATGCCTCATCATGCCATTTGTGCCACTTTGGCTTGTCTTAATGCCATGTGGCAACCCCAAAAAAGATCATTATCCACTTAATCCTTACTTAATACCATAATTATACCCACAATTAATTAATTATCTACACAATTAAGAATTATCTCAAATTACTTAAAATATTACTCACTTTTAACACATTTTATATATTCTTTCTATCATAGTAATGTGGTACCTTCTATGGCACTAGTCTACAAATACCAGATATTTTAGCTCGGGCAGTATTTTATCCTAAAAATGTCAAACTTCGACGAAATTTTTTTCCAATTTAATTACCCTCTCACCTTCACAAATGTACTCATCAATTGTTTGAAATAGCATAATGCTTATCATCTCAAAATAATCCCATTCATGAACTTACGTCGATTAACTTTAACAAACGAAAAATGCGGGATGTAATATTCTACTAGTGTACATGGAAATTTAATATGGTGTGTTGGATAAAATAACGAGTAGATCATACAAACCCTATAGGCATGTTCTCTACCCTTTCATGCACACATTACAGTATATACATTTCCCCAATTTCACTAATACCCCAATTGTTTATTACAAAACTATTACAACTAAACGAAACATATAAATATAAATATTACATAAGAAGCTATATTGAGCCTACAACAGGCCCAAAAGATACCAAGTATTGACCGGGCCTCCAGCTGATTATTCTTCGGAGATAGCATGCTTAGATCCAAATGGTATTGTGCCCATCAACACAAGCCCAAAAGTCATAGAGGAACACATATCAAATCCAAACAATCACAAATTGACTGTATGACCCAAATGTACAACCTAGTTTTCAAATAGTATGAGGAAAAACTAAACGCCAGAGATAAACTCAGATTCCAGTAGCAAAAGAGAGTGATCAAAGAACCCCAAATCCTAGTGTGTCAGAATTCACAAGGGTCTCAATGGACCCCGAGCAGTGCTCACACTAGGGAGGTTAATAAAGACAATATTGGTGGCCTTATCTTTCAGTCGGCCAAAGGTGATAGGTTCAAAATAATGTAGGTAACAAATAAGAGAGAAAAAATAGTGATTAAGGGACAGAATTTGGAGAGATGCACTTGTATTTTAGAAAGCAGACATAGCAAAGTTGCCTAAAACACAGAACATGCTAGTTAGGAGGGCCAACAAGACATAGAGGCAGGTTGCTATTATAGGTTTAACACTTAGCAAGAAGTAGCATATTGGGCAGAAAACACATTGAGAGAGTTAGAGGATAATCAAGTTTTATGAGATTACAAGATTAGCATATAAAGGTAGGGGTAGGAATTCGGTACTTCGGTTCGGTATTTAAGAATTTCGGTTCGGTATTTCGGTATTCGGTTTATCAATTGTGTATACCAAATACCATACCAAAATATTTCGGTACGGTTCAGTATTTCTTATTTCGTTTCGGTACGGTTTCGGTTTAAACTAAATCTTTGTTACGAGGCTTCTGCTTATTCAAATCTGTAGCTCTTCGACTTTTGAAACTAATACAGCTTGTATTAAACTAAAAATGATCGGTGAATTTGTTTGTTAAATGGTCTTTATCGAAATAATGTTTAGCATAATATTCAAATTAAAATAGAAGTAACTATCTTACTTTTTAATTTAAAGTTTGCAAAATAGGTCATCGAAAAGGAAACCTTTTCTATTGATTCTAAATACTTTTCTACTCATAGTTTAAGATATCAATTTCACTTTTTTTGTTTATATAAGTAGTAATACGAGAAATATTAAATTAATAGGTGTTTTGGACTTTTGGGGTGTGGGCTTAAGGTTATTGAGCTAAAAATGTAAAAAAAAAAGGTTGGGCTTGGACTATACTATTTCGGTATTTGGGTATAGCGAAATACCGAAATACCAAAATTTCAATACCGTATACCGAACCGAATTACCGAAATACCAAAATTTCTGTACCGAAATACCGAATTAATTCGGTTCGGTTCGGAATTCGATTTTTCGGATTTTATGCCCACCCCTATATAAAGGTGCATAATACCAAACAAGTCTAAGTAAAGCACTAACTTAAAAGGTTTAAAGCCTAAGGGTCCAAATCATGTAGAATATCCATCACAACACCGGAAAGCAGACATACTAAGTGACACTCTAAAGGTCCCAAATAATTACTAAGGATATAGAATCAAGAAAACAAAGACATGTTGAGTGACACAATAGCAGGGGAGCAAGTCATAGTTAATAGTGAAGGTCTTGATACAAATTGGAATACATTACAAATGCGAGTCAGTCGTTACATGAATTCATAACAGAGTAGGAAAGCAAGCTCATGTCAAACAGTAAATGTAAGCTTTTCAGGTGCCAAAACATTAGTCTAGATGAACTTTAAAGGGTCAAAATTATTCAAGTGAAGCATATTCAAATAACGTCTCTCAAAACTTGAAATTTGAGGTAACAATCAGATGCTAAAGAGGTTCAGATCATAAGATAAGTTAAAATCTAGAAACGTTACACACGGAGATGGTCTAAGAACATATTAGGTCATGAAATTCAGAGGCGTGATTATGCAGGACATAAACACAGAAGAATAAAATCGTAAAGCCAAGAGACACACCATTTATCAGTTGAACAAATAGACAACAAATTCCACAGTGCTTTGAATGTAAATAAAGAGCAAGAACACAGATTATTAGTGCGTCAGAGTTCCCAAGGGCTTCAAATGAACCCTTGAAAGTGCTCGCACCAAGAAAAGTTCAAAATCAAATTCCGGTGGCCTTGGCTTTCAGCCGGCCAGGAACTAAAGTATAGAACAAGAGAATAAGAGAACAAAAGAGTAATAACTTCAATTTTTTAGTGAATCCCTGGTGAAAACGTCTGCCTCAAAGGGGAATGGGGAGGGATTTATATAGTATTTAAATCAAGAGAGTAAATAAGGAAAGAAATCAATCAAACATGAACAAAGAGAGGAGAAATATACATGCAATCATAAAACAACCAGTAAAAGAAAGAAATTTAAAATCAAACCCTAATTGGAGTTCAATGTTTGAAAATCTAACTACTGGTATGAGAAATCAACAATTCTTCCATGTATATGGACGAGCTATTGTGCAGATCTTACTGATTGAAATTGAATGACCCGAATTTAAGAGATGGTACTTGCCATGTTTAGGCAAGTACTAAGTGACTCCATAGTCTTGCAAATAACACTAACGTAACACATAAAAGGCAAAAAAAATTATGAAAGGAAACTATGATTGAGATGGATTCAGAGAAGATTGAGAGGGCGGATAGGGTTTAGGTGGGAGAAAGAGGTGTTTGAGGACGGATTTTGAAGAGAAATGGGGATTAGGGTTTGGGTGAGGGGATATAAGGAGAATGGGGAGGAGTGTTGTGAGTCGTTGATCACTTTTGATCGATGGTTGGGATTTAAGAAATGATGGGTCGGGTTTTTTTTTGGGACGCGGTTGGGGATAACAACGGTGTTTGGATTCGGCTTAGGGATTTGGGGCTTGTCTGGTCCAAAATTAATCCCAATTTTTTGCCAGATTATAAAATAGGAGATTAAGGAAAAAATTTAATAAAGGAATTAAATAAATTATAAAAAATTATTTACGAAAAGAATGTTTTAAAACCAAATTATAAGAATATAAAAATGTAAGATATTATTTTCATCTTGAATAAAATGACAAATGCATATTATTTCAAGTTTGTGCAAATGGACTAAAAATAGGAATGTAATTATATAAAAAATAAAGTAAAAATATTTTAAACATGTATTATGGATGCAAATAATAATAATAGGTAATTAAGTCATGAAAAAATAGTTTGAAGGGGTAATTAATAAATATTCAAGTAATTTCAATGCAAGAAAATTAATTTTAAAGCTTTAAAAGTTATGAAAAATTATAGAAAATGCTTGTATAGATTTTGTAAACTAAATAATGATGCTAAAATGATATTTTGAAAGTATATATATTTTGAGAAAATATGAGGGCAAAATTGGGTATCATTAGATGCCCCTCTTTACCTCAGAATGATGAAAGAGTTGTCTGGTAAAGAAAATGATAACCAATTTTGGCCGAATTGAGTGAGGAATGATGTGATTTGAAAAATGGGGGTCGAACCCTAGTTCCTGAGTTGCCTACATATTCCTGTTGTTACGGGAATCAGGCCGCATATAAATCTGGATCCAACGGTGTGTAAGAATGTTCACATGTTTCGGAAAAGGGCTCTTTTGGGTATGATAGTATCGAATGAATTTATGTAGAGTCATGCATGTGAATATGAAACGTTACAGATGTATCACAGAGCAAATATCTGAATGATCATAGAGTAAAAGTGGGCAATTGCTGTTGGTCGGTTACGTTTTGAACAATTTAAGGATGTGAGCCGTGGGAACGGAAATCGGAGTGAAGATTGCTCTCGTTTGTAGAAAGTTTACTTCCCATATTACCTGCAAAACATAAAACACGATGCATGTAAATATATATGGGTTATTGCGAAAACTTACACGTGATGCAAATTTTCTTTGGACCATGAAGGTTGTCTTAGGGCGATGAGGATGATATCCTTAGACCATGACGTCCTGGGCCATGAAGCGTATGATAAGATATTCACATGCCAAGAAATGACGCCCTCGGGCCATGAGTATGGTGCCTCCGGACGATGACACCTTTTAATAATGATGTGCAATATTGAGAGATCCTCAGGACATGGCATGGTGTCTCCTGGTTATATGCCTTCGGACTATGGTACCTTCAGACAAGATGAAGATGTTTCGGCCCATGAAATGCGAAGATATGATTCTTGGTCATATGCGAAAATGTGACAAGACAAGTCTTAGTCTTGTGTAAGACGAGGGTAGTGCTTAGCCCTAAGTGAACAGAGTATAGTGTTATGTCTTAGATAGCGTAGTGGAGATGGTATTTAATCTTATGCAAAAAAAATAAATTCTTAGCCTTATGCAATTAAGGAGGAAATTCTTATAATCATGCAAAAAGAGGAGACAACTCTTAGTCTCAATGCAAGGAAAGGCGGTACTTAACCTTATGCTATTAGGGAGGCAGTGCTTAACCTCATGCAAGAAAAGGAGACAATGCTTAGTCTCATGTAGGGAAAGGCAATGCTTAGCCTCATGCAATTAGGGAGCAATGCTTAGCCTCATGCAAGAAGGGGAGACAATTCTTAGTCTCAATGCAAGGAAAAGCAATACTGAGCCTTATGCAATTTGGGAGGTACTACATAGCCTCATGAAAGAAGAGGAGATAATGCTTATTCTCATGCGGGGAAAGGCAGTGCTTAGCCTTATGTAATTAGGGAGGTAATGCTTATCTTTATGCAAGAAGAGTAGACAATGCTTAGTCTCAATGAATGTAAAGGCATTACTTAGCCTTATGTAGTTAGGGAGGCAGTGTTAGCCCCATGCGAGAAGAGGAGACAATGTTTAGTCTCATGCAGGAAAAGGCAGTGCTTAGCATTATGTAAGCAAAGAAAGACAATGATTAGCCTTATGCAAGGATGGAGGTAGACCTTAACCTCAGGAAAATGATGAGAAGGCAATGTGAAAGTAGAGTATTTCTTAGTTGGAGGTGTTTGCGCTATGTAAGTTATCGTCATGAAGGTAGTGACTTGATGTATCCGCAGATAATGTTGTCTTATCGTGCTTGCATCCAAAGAAAAATTGTGAGTTTTGTGGGGAAAGGTCGGTTCGTGCTTCTGTCTCCTTACTCGACCTTTTCTCCTGTCTTGGGATCCTATTTGAGTTACCCTGGGTGACGTCTGGCCATCATAGAAACAAAGTTTTCGAAACATATGGTGGTATGCGATATCAAATAAATTAGATGAACCGGTGATCGTGACATATATTAGAGACATTGCAACATACTTTCCTTAGAATTTTGAGGGTCCCCCTAAAAATTCTTCCCCAGTTTAAATGCTATACTTTTTTACTGTTCCACATATTACGAAGTTAGATGAACTTGCGATCTTTCCCCAATTTCTGATCACGGGGAAAATGAACATTTATTAAGATGTGACTGAAACCATATGGCTGCCTACGTATCCCCTCTTAAACAGGAATCAGGTCAAGCGTAGTTCAGTTACATCAAGCGGAGAAATATAAACAATCCCAAACATAGTATCGCTTGACTGTATCTGAGTTGATAGGTTTTGGCCAAATCTCTCCGTCCATTTCTGCAAGTATGAGTGCTCCTCCTGTTAGTACTCGATGAACCATGTAAGGGCCTTGCCAATTGGGTTAGAACTTCCCATTGGCTTCATCCTGATGTGGGGAGATCTGTTTTAGAACCAATTGCCTCGATGTGAATTTCCTTGGTCTGACCTTTTTGTTGAAAGCTTTGGACATTCTATTCTGGTAGAGATGACCGGGACATACCGCATTCATTCTCTTTCGATCAATGAGAGGCAGTTGTTCATAGCGGCTTTGTACCCATTCTGTATCACTGAGCTCAGCTTCTTGTATGATTCTTAGAGAAGAAGGGATTTCTACTTCGGCATGAATAAGCACTTCTGTCGTAGACCAATAAACAGGGAGTTGCCCGATTGATGTGCAAACCGTGGTAGGATACCCGAGAAGAGCAAACAACAGCTTCTCGTTCCATTGCTTGTAGATATCTACTATTTTCCTTAGTATCCTCTTGATGTTATTATTGGCGGCTTCCACAACTCAATTCATTTGTGGCCTGTATGCTGTGAAATTCTTATGCTTGATCTTGAAAGTTTCACACATGGACTTTATTAGATCACTGTTGACATTGGCGGCATTGTCGGATTTTCTGCCAGATGATCTGACAATGTTTGCCCATTGACCGACTTCTAAGTTACATAGACGATGTCGAATTCGCTCAGCAATATCTGCCATTTTCTAACTTTTCCGTAGTCATGGGTTTCTGGAAGATATATTTTAGTGGGTCCATCCTTGATATGAGATATATGGTGTATGCAAAGAAATAATGCCTCAACTTTTGAGTTATCCATGTCAAACACAACAGGTGCGCCCTAGTAAAGAGTACCAGGCTCTGTAAGGTGTGAATTTCTTACTCAGATAATATATTGCATGTTGTTTTCTCCCAGAACGCAATAAAAAACCCCATCCAGCATAGAAAAATAAAGAATCAAAGGTCTCCCTAGTTCTGGTGGGACCAGAACAGTGCTTTAGATAAATACTCCTTGATTTTGTCGACGGCTTTCTAGCATACTTCAGTCTAGCTTGTTGCAACATCTTTCTTTAGAATTTTGAAGATGGGCTCACATATCACAATTGATTGTGCTATGAAATGGATGATGTAGTTGAGACGCCCTAAAAAGCTCAACACGTCTTCCTTACTTCTCCGAGGTGGAAAGTCGTGGATAACTTTGATCTTTGATGGGTCTAATTTAATCCCTCGCCGACTGACGATGAATCCTAGCAATTTTTCGACAGGTACTCCGAATGCACACTTTCTATATGATTTATACTTCTTCTGGATATGATGATGACGGCATCCACATACACCTCTATTTTATCATGTCGTGGAAAATGACTCGAGAAAGTATTTCAAAACAAAATACATACAAAACAATATACTGAAAATGTCTTAGATGCTAAAAATTGCTTTAAAAATAATTAATGCTAATTGCCATGCTACCCAGAAACTCGACAGGCTACAGATGGTGCAACGGTCCAATTCTTGAGAGCAACTCCTTTCTCGACGATCTGAATAGTAAGGTCTTCCTCCTCCTCCTCCTCCTCAACTTTTCCATGCAATCCATGTCTTCGTCATCTAGAAACAACATCCTTATACCAGCTAAAGCTTCATCTTCCTCAGACCCCCACATCATGTCAGCTTGATTAAATGTCTAGTGCTACTATGGTACCGGTTGTTCCAACAGTTAATAAGGATCGTTCCATGGTGGCGACCAATCCTTGTACTATTGCCAAGTATATTCGTACCCAAGCCCGAAAGTTGTACCATGACGCTTTGGTTGTAACAGTTTTGTGATCCCTTAGAGATTCTTGCCGAGACCATTTCCTAGTTCATACCCTATCCATAGCATTATGCTTTCTATTTTGTTTCTCCACCATTTGTCATTTTCAATTGTGTGGACGTGCTCAATGTGATGGTATATTTTTTCACCTAGCTTCTTCTTGTTCTCGATGACTGGAACAGTCTGATTGGTATAGATGGGATTACTCTCGTCTCTATGGATGATAACCTCCTGGTGGTTTCATTCAAACTTCACATCTAGATTTTGAGTAGAAGCCACGGTACCAACGACATATATTCAGGGTCGTCCCAATAGTAGATTGTATATAGAAGTTATATCCAACACTTGAAACTCCACATCAAACTAGCTTGGTTACATTTGTAGGCTAAGGTTTATTTCTCCGATTGTGGCCTTTTGAGATCCATCAAACGCCTTCACATTCATACTTTCTGCTCGTATCTCGTGCAGGCCTTTACTCAACCCCTTCAGAGTAGTCAGTGGACATATATTGAGACTTGAACCCCCGTCTATCAGGACCCTGGCGATGAACTTATCCTCAAATTACACCGTGATATTTAGTGCCTTGTTGGGACTTATTCTTTCTGGTGGAAACTCGTCTTCATGAAAAATGATTTTTTGGCTTTCCAGTATCTGCCCGACCATGTTGTCCATTTCCCCGATAGTGATGTTGGTGGTTAAATAAGCTTCACTCCACACCTTCATGAGGGAATTCTGGTGTGTCTTAGAGTTTTGCAGCAGTGATAAGATGGATATCTGAGCGGGAGTTTTGTTCATATAGTCAACCACAGAGTATTCTCTTGCTTGCACTTTTCTCCAACGGTCATCGGGTCTAGTTTCAATAACAGGCGCCTTAGATGCAGCTTATTTACTTGTTCCTCCCAAGTGCTCAAATGTATAAGCCCTGCCAGTTCTAGTCATGCCTTGTGTTGCACATGTTTCATCCATTTTCGCTTTTCCTTTCCTTCTTGATTCTATAACATAATCCTAGGGTATAGCATTAGACTTATAAGATGGCGTGGGTGCTACCATCACAATCAAGGGTGTGGTCACCTCAACTTGAAACGATGTTGGTGTGGTTACCTCAACTTCAAATGGTTATTAGGTTTGTACCACAATGGGTGTGAGGGTGACTGGAGATGTTTTAGGATCATCCCCCTCCCGAATGAATCCAATTGGCCCCTACGGATCCCATTCTTCATCGTCTCTATCACATTCACTCCTGCACCTATGTGATCCGGAGAGGATTGTTATGAACATTGGGCACTAATTCTTTTGCTTATATGATCTTGTTGTCAATCAGTGTCTGAATCTTGTCCTTTAAGGTGCGACACTCATCAATGGTATGGCCCTTCATTCCTGAGTGATAGGAACATGCCTTGTTTTGGTTAATCCACTAAGAAGAGTTTTCCATAGCAATGGCAGGGATGTGAGTGTCATAGCCAACAGTCTTTAGTCTCATACAATTGGTCTATGGGTTCAGCAATCCGGGTGGTCTGCGATCAAAGTTTTGTCTTGGTTTTTGGTTATTTTGGCGGGCGGGTGGTGGTGAGTGATAACATGCGGGTTGGTTTTATAGGTGTGGTAGCAGGCAGCAGATTGTAGGTCTCTTGAGGGTGAAGGCTGGTATGTGGGTGAAGGTGTTTGGTATGTGAGAGGGGACTTTAGACCTTGGGCTACCATCACAACACTTATCTCTTTCTTCTTCGAAATACCTCCTGATTGCAAGGCTTTATTTGTGGCCTGCAGTACTTCGAAATTTGTCACCATTCCACTCTTAATTCATTCTTCTATTCTTTCTCTCAACTTGATGATGTTAGAGAATTTATGGTTTTCAATAACCATCAGCCTTTCATAGTACTGCGAGTTTTGAGCTATGTCGAAAAACTTATTCATTTGTTCTTCTTCAAGTTCTGGTCTTACTTTCGTAGCTTCACACCTCTACCGAGTAGCATACTCGCGGAAAGTTTTTGTTGGTTTCTTCTTGAGATTTTGACTGTAGAAAACGTCTGGTGCATTTTCTGTGTTGAATCTGAATCTGTCCATGAAGTCTGACGCCATGCTCACCCAGTTAACGCACTTCTTCGGGTTCTGACTGATGTACCAAGACAAAGCATCTCCTGCGAGGCTTCACATGAACAACTTCATACGAATCCGTTCATCTTTTCCCACTCCTACATGTTTGTCACAATGTGTCCTTAAATGTACCTTCAGATCACCAGTTCCAGAACATTTTGATTGGGAGGTGTGTAACCCTCGAGCAGTTCCACATCAGGTTGAATGCACAAATCCTCATAATTCAAACCTTCAATGCCTTTACCACCTTCGACGCTCTAAACTCTTCCAGTGAGCTTATTGAGTTCTTCTTTCATGTTCTTGATGAGGAGGTCCTTCTCAGTTGATTTTGGTATATATAGGGTTTGTTTTGGGGTGTGGGGTAAAGTCCCCGCATATATGGGATTTCTTTGATGAACTCCGGGAATCTGGGCATAAGGGTGGTCATTGGTTGTGTTTTTGGGATCAAAAGTAGGTTGTGGTGCATTCTGAGAAGTGTGGTAAGTGGTATTTTGCGGTTATTGAGTTGGGTGATGGTGGTGTTATTGAGGAGTAGGTACTGGTGGAGGGTTAAGGTTTTGAGGGGGGGGGGG